>CP106713.1:62035195-62325195 GCA_025503065.1 Gossypium bickii
TATGGTTCTTGCGAGCTTCCCGTTATAGCTCTTCGGAGCGTCCTGATAGGTTGTGATCCTACATTTGTTGTGGACACACCTTAGCTCTTATAAGCATCCCAATTATAGGCTCTTCGTGAGCTTCCTGTTAAATTGGCTCTTTGTGAGCTTCCTGATAGTGCTCGCTTGAATTTCCCGATGTATGGTTATCCAGAGCTCCCGTTATACTTAGTTTAAATGAATATGATTGGTAAGTTAAATTCATGTTATACAAACTTACTAATCATTAAATGCTTACTCTGTTCATTTTCTCTGTTTATAGTACTCAGATGCTCGTAAAGGTTGGAGCGGGTCGGAGCAAGATCACACTATCCTACAGCTCACTTTGATATAAATAACAAAACTACTTTTAGTATAATGGCGTGTATAGGCTAAAATAGATCAAATGGTGAAATATTTTGGTTGTAACTAGCCATTGGAACGGCTATTGCTATGCATATTTTGATGTAATTATATAAGACTATATCATGTTTAATGTGCGATGAAATGGTTATATGGTGGAGAGTATATAAACATATTGATGAATGATTTTGAATTAGTATATTTGATATAATTTGACTGTGAATATAAGTGTGAAATTGGTAAGTTTAAATAGTTGAACATATGAGCTAATATGACATGCATAAGATTGGTTTTGGTTTAGTTTTAATGTCTTGAATTGGTTGGTAAATGTATTCAAGTGTTGTTGTAGGTTGATGGTATACTTGGGTGAGAAAAGTGGCCTTGAAAATGACCTATTTTTGTCCACACAGGTAGACACATTGTAACAGTTTGGTTTAGACCCTAGTCAGAACGGTGGTTTCGGGACCACAAATCCGAGTCTGAATAATATTTTAATATTTTTTTCTGTGCCTTTGATATGTGACTAAGCATGTGTGAAGGCCTCGAATAAAAATTTGATCATTTGTGTGTTGAATTTGAGAAAAGGATTAAATTGCATTAAATGCAAAACTAGCATGCTATTTGTTAAAGCACCTATGTGTAGTGGTTTTTAAGGTTGGAGGCCTTATGAGGCAATAATGCCAATATTTAGATAGTGGTTGAATAAAGGACATAAATGCCCTTAATGTTTATATGTACATATTTTAGTATAAGGTTAATTTAGTAATTAGATTATTAATAAAGTAATAATAAAAGAAAAGGCTAAAATAATAAGCCATTTCATTCATCTTCTTGCCGAATATCAAAAGAAATAAGGGTTTAAAAAGCTTTCACACATTCGGCACTTGCAAGTTCAAATTAAGGTATGTTTTGGCTTTGAATTTTGATGATTTTTATGTTTTTGAGATTGTTGCTTAGTCTACTATCAAGCCCATGTTGTAATTTGAATAATTGATGTTGTTTATGAGATGTGCCATTGATGAAATGGTGAGTTTTGTAATGAGTTTAGTTGTTAAGTGAAAGATATGTGTTTAATGAACATGTTTTGTTCATGAATTTTTGATGGATTTAGCTAATTAGGGCTAAATGGTGAAAATAGCAATTTGAGGGACTAAATTGTTAATTTGATGAAATGTTTGGACTTGTATGAGATACATGGGTATTCGGCTAAGCATGGTTATATGGTGATTTTGTATATTTGATGTTTTGAGAAAAATGGATTAAATTGATAAAATGTGTAAATATGAGGCTAAGTTGCGAATAGCCCTAAATGTGTGTTTTTGAATTGAAATGAATATGTTGGTAAATAAAAGGGTTAAATTTGAATATGAATAGATAAAGAACCAAAGAAAACAGACTTAGATCCCGGGAAAGCGAAGGTAGTTGAATAACCGAGTCCAAACGAATATCTGGATCCAAGGTAAGTCAATATACAAATAAATATATTTCTATTACATTATGTATATTCTTATGATTATTGATAATGATGAATATACACATGAGATGATGTATACATGAATTTCGAGATAGAATCAACATAGTGATAATGTCCAAAAAGTCCCGTTTGAACTTAGGAATAGATAGGGTAGTCTATGTCATGACATAGGTGTCTGTTATGTTATATCATGTAAGACCACGTCTGGGATGTTGGCATTGATTCGAGATTTCGTGTAAGACCACGTCTAGGACGTTGGCATCGATATGAGATTTACGTGTAAGACCATGTCTAGGACATCAGCATCGTATTAATTCGTGTAAGACCCTGTTTGGGACAGCGGCATCGATATCTGACTACATGTAAGTCCACGTCTGGGACGTTGACTTTGTACGACTAATCCAAGCATTCTGCATATCCTATTAGATTCCAAATGGTTCAACGGGAAAATATGAGATACGAATGGTTATATGATTGTAAATCCATTTTTGGTACGTTTGATATGTACATTAAGTGCGTATGAAAGGTAAGTATTTATATGAACTTACTAAGATGTATATGTGCAATGGAATGATGAGATGATATGTGAAAATATGCCTAAATGAGCTATGTGTATATGTGGTATTTGAGTTGAAGAATGTGATATGATATGGCTAGGCAAGTGAGCCAAACTCTATGTGAGATGTATATGCTATGAGAACCATTATTGTTATTGAATCAATACGGTTATGTGCATTTTTTGTTAACTTTATTTGTATATGGCTTTCTAAGCTTTTGAAAGCTTACTCTGTGTGTGTTTTCTCTGTTTTATAGATCGTCAAAGCTACTGAAGGCTCGGGACCGTCGAGGATCATCATCACACTACTCAACTTATTTTGGTACCTTTGAAATATGTATATAGCTAAATAAGGAATGTATAGGCTAGCCATTTTAGATGATGTTGAAACTTGTATAATTAGCCATGAGATGTGGCTACATAAGTGTTGATAATATGCATTAGTAAATATGAAACATGATGTATGATTTGGTATGACTTTGTAACTATGAAGTGGTCATGTTAATGGTAAATATATGGATGAAATGCAGGTATGCATGTTTGATCAAAGAAGGGGATATATGAAAGGTAAATGCGGATGTATCATACTTGAATGCATATGAGTTTTAGTTGTACAAATTGGCATGATTGGTATTGTAATTGTATGTGGAGATCTGATGATTAATTTGATAAGTTTTTGGTTACCAAAATGTGCATGAAATGAATTGGTAAATTGCTTATAGGGATTAACCTTTGTGTGGGTGGCACTTTGGCTTCGCAAGTGGCCTGTTTTGCCTACACGGCCATGACACGGGCGTGTCAACTAGCCGTGGGTATAAGTCAGTAGCCAGACCAAGTGTGCACGGCCATGTCACGTGGACATGCCTAGTAGCCGTGTAAATAAGGCAGTATTTAGCTTAAGAGTACACGGTCATAGCACACGAGTGTGTGTGGTAACCATGTGGATAAGTCAGTATACATGCTCTGTTATGGCACGGCCTAGACACATGGTTGTGTCCAGTAGCCGTGTGAAACACACGGCCTGGTCACATGGGCGTGTGACCTTAACAGTTTTGTAAAAGTTTTAAATTTCTGAGAATTTTCGTATGTGTTCGGTTTAGTCGCGGCCCTACTCTAAAGCATGATTAAGGTCTCATTGACCTATATAAAGGACACTTTAATTGCGATTGATGAGTTGTTTGCTAAATGACTGTAAAAGTTTTCGATCTGTCCAGTAATGCCTTTAACCCAAATCTGGCGACGGATACGGGTTAGGGGTGTTACATTTGGTTGGTACCAGAGCTACGGTTTAGTCTATTCTCAGACTAACGTAGCGTGTAAGAGTCTGGTTATACATGCCATATATTTGAACTGTGATAGTGTGATGAATCCTGTCGTGTAAAATGTGATTTTTGTATATTTATGGATCCTGAAAGAGCTGTAGCTGACGGTGTAGAAAGTAATGCGCTTGCTCCCGCGCAAGGGACAGTGCTATCTGATTCGAGACCGACTACAAGCGGTTAAGAGGGAGAAGCTAAACAAGCTTTCTTCCAGATGATGAGTGAATGGTTCACTCAATTTATGAGAAATAACCCGCCTGTTTCACAACCTCCGCCCCCGGTTAATTCTCCTCAGACTTCATTTGTACCACCGGTTATGTATCTGAATCTGTTGAATAAGCCTCCGGTTGACAAAATCCGCAAGTATGGGGCTGAAGAGTTCAGGGCTAGTAGCGATGATGATACAGAGAAAGCTGAGTTTTGGTTGGAAAACACTATCCGAGTATTCGATGAAATGTCTTTAACTTCGGAGGAAAGTATTAAATGTGTCGTTTCACTGTTACGAGATGCGGCCTATCAGTGGTGGAAAACTTTGATTTCTGTTGTTCCGAAAGAGCGGGTCATATGAGACTTCTTTCAGGTTGAGTTTAGGAAGAAATACATCAGTGAGAGATTTATTGATCAAAAACGGAAGGAGTTTTTGGAATTGAAACAGGGCCGTATGACTGTTTAGGAATACGAACGAGAGTTCGTGAGGCTGAGTCAATATGCTCGTGAATGTGTATCCACCGAGGTAATAATGTGCAAAAGATTCGAAGATGCTCTTAATGAAGATATTCGTTTACTTGTCAGAATTCTGGAAATAAAAGAGTTTGTTGTACTCGTTGGCCGAGCATGCAAAGCCGAGGCACTCAGGAAAGATAAAAGGAAAGCTGAGCTTGAAGCTAGAGAGGTAAGAAAAAGATTTCCAAGTAAATCATTTCAGCCTGCTTCGAAGAAATTCCAAGATGAGCATAGCCGTTCAAAGGTTAATGTGGGACATTCGAATAGAGATCGAGCTAGATCACAGTTAGGCTCTAAAGCTCGAGTAACCTTGATGTTTAGTGTTGGAAATGTTTGATCCGAGAAACCTGAATATAAGCATTGCAGAAAAAGGCATTTGGGAAGTTGTAGACTGAATGAACGAGCTTGTTTCAAATACGGATCATTAGACTATTTCATCCGAGATTGCCCAGAGTTTGTCGAACCAGAGACTGCCCAGAATATGAGATCCGATAATGTTCTAATGAGAGGTAGATCTTCGCGAAATGTTAGAAATGTCAGTGGTAGTCAAAGAATTACGAGAGATACTGTTGCGAGATCTGAAGCTAGAGCGCTTGCCAGAGCGTATGCTATTCGACCTCGTGAGGAAGCTTCATCTCCAGATGTTATAACGGGTACATTTACACTTTATGATACTTCTATGATTGCTTTGATAGACCCTGGTTCTACACTTTCGTATATATGTATGAACTTAGTATCCAGTAAGACTTTGCCTGTAAAGTCTACTGAGTTTGTTATAAAAGTATCTAACCCCTTAGGTAAAAGTGTCTTGGTTGACAAATTATGCAAGAACTGTTCGTTAATGTTTCGAGATATCTGTTTTCCTGTTGATCTGATGCTATGACCACTTGATGAGTTTGACATCATTCTGGGTATGGATTGGCTGACATTGTATGATGCTGTTGTGAACTGTAAAAGAAAAACTTTTGAATTGAGATGTCTGAATGATGAAATAGTCAGGGTTGAGTCTAATGATTTGAATGGATTGCTGGCAGTGATATCTGTATTGAAAGCTCAGAGATATGTGAAAAAGGGATAAGAAGCATATTTTGCTTATGTAATTGACTCGAAAGTGTCTAAAAGGAAAGTTGAATCAGTGCCAGTTGTGTGCGAGTTTTCTGATGTATTTCCTGAAGAATTGCCAGGATTACCTCCGATACGTGAAGTTGAATTTGGTATTGATCTATTGCCCGGTACAACACCTATTTCGATAGCTCCATATAGAATGACACCAACGTAATTGAAAGAGTTAAAGTCGCAGTTGCAAGAATTAATAGATAGAGGGTTTGCAAGACCAAGTTTCTCACCTTGGAGTGCTCCTGTTCTTTTTGTGAAAAAGAAAGATGGTAAAATGAGAACGTGCATTGACTATCGTTAGTTGAACAAAGCGACCATAAAGAACAAATATCCGTTGCCCAGGATTGACGATTTGTTTGATCAGCTAAAAGGATCTACTATGTTTTCGAAAATAGATCTAAGATCGGGATACTACTAATTGAGAGTAAAAGATTCAGACATTCTGAAAACTACTTTCAGAACGAGGTACGGGCATTATGAGTTTCTAGTTATGCCTTTCGGACTAACAAATGCACCGACTATTTTTATGGATATGATGAATAGAATTTTCAGACCGTACCTAGATCGATTTGTTGTTATATTTATTGACGACATTTTGATTTATTCACGGGATAAAACTGAACATGCTGAACATCTAAAGATTGTGTTGCAAACTCTGAGAGAAAAACAATTCTATGCGAAATTCAGTAAATGTGAATTCTGGTCACGTGAAGTCAGTTTTCTGGGACATATTGTATCAGCTTCTGGAATACGAGTTAATCCGAGTAAGATTTCTGCTGTTCTGGATTGAAAACCTCCGAAGAATGTATCTGAAGTCGTAGCTTTCTGGGACTCGCTGGTTATTATTGTTGGTTTGTAAAAGGCTTTTCGATGATAACAATTCTGTTAACTAAATTACTTCAGAAATATGTTAGATTTGAATGGTCCGATACGTGTCAGAAAAGCTTTGATCAGTTGAAAGCCCTTTTGACCAAAGCTCCAGTTTTAGTATAGCCAAAATCGGGTAAAGAATTTGTGATATACAGTGATGCTTCGTTAAATGATCTGGGATGTGTTCTGATACAAGAAGGCAAAGTTGTAGCTTATGCCTCGAGATAACTAAAGTCGCATGAAAATAAATATCCGACACACGACCTTGAGTTACCTATGATTGTAGTCGCATTAAAGATTTGGCGTCATTATTTGTTCGGTGAGAAATGTCACGTGTTTTCAGATCATAAAAGTCTAAAATATCTGATGACTCAGAAAGACTATAAACTTGTGATAGATTATCATCCGGGGAAAGCAAATGTTATAGCAGATGCTTTGAGTCGGAAATCACTGTTTGCATTATGTGCTATGAATACTCAATTAGATATGTCCAATGATAGTTCACTGATAACTGAATTGAAAGCAAAATCATTGTTTTTACAGTAGATATGTGATGCTCAGAAAGTCGATAATGAAATGTTAGTGAAACGAGCTCAATGTAATTTGAACTCTGATTCTGAATTTCGAGTGGATGTTAATGATTGTTTGAGATTTTGAAATCGAGTTTTTGTGTCGAGAAACTCAGAGTTGATTCAGTTAATTTTAAATGAAGCTCATAATAGTCGTCTATCCGTTCATCCGGGAAGTACAAAGATGTACCATGATCTGAAGCAAGACTATTGGTGGTCTGGCATGAAACGAGACATATCTGATTTTGTGTCGAAATGTTTAATTTTTCAGCAAGTTAAAGCCGAACATCAGGTTCCATCTGGGTTGCTACAACCGATCCTAATTCTCGAGTGGGAATGGGATAGAGTAACAATGGACTTCGTTTCTGGTTTGCCTTTGACTCTGAGAAAGAAAGATGCGATTTGGGTTGTAGTTGATCGATTGACGAAAATCGCCCATTTTATTCCGGTACGATCTGACTATTCACTTGATAGATTAGCCGAGCTTTACATTTCTGAGATTGTGAGATTGCACGGGGTACCACTATCCATTGTGTCAGACCGAGATCCGAGATTTACATCATGATTCTAGAAGAAATTGCAAGAAGCTTTAGGCATGAAATTTCATTTTAATACAGCTTTTCTTCCGCAAATGGATGGTCAATCCGAGCGAATCATTCAGATTCTTGAGGATATGTTGAGATGTTGCATCCTTGAGTTTGATGGTATGTGGGATCGGTATCTGTCACTAATTGAATTTGCTTATAATTCAGTTGAGAATTAAAATGGCACCTTATGAAGCTTTGTACGGACGTAAATGTCGAACACCTCTGTATTTGACCTAACTCAGTGAAAATAAGCTACATGGGGTCAATTTGATAAAAGATACAAAACAGAAAGTGAAAGTAATCCGAGATAGTTTGAAAGCAGCATTTGATCGTCAGAAGTCTTATGCGGACTTGAAACGAAAAGATATTGAATTTGAGATCGGCGATAAAATGTTTCTGAAAGTATCTCCGTGGAAGAAAGTACTCTGATTCGGACGTAAAGGCAAGTTAAGTCCGAGGTTCATTGGATCGTATGAAATCATTGAGCGAGTTGGACCTGTTGCATACAGATTGAGGTTGCCCTCCGAACTAGAGAAGATACATAATGTATTTTATGTATCAATGCTCCGTAGATATCGATCTGATCCGTCACAGGTGATTGCTCCGTCTGAGATTGAAATCTGATCTGATATGACTTATGAAGAGAAACCGATCCGTATCTTAGCTCGTGAAGTAAAAGAGTTGAGAAAAAAAAGAATTCTATTAGTAAAAGTGTTATGGCATCGACACGGAACAGAAGAGGCAACGTGGGAGCTTGAAGATTCAATGAGACAACAATATCTGAATCTGTTTAATGGTAAGATTTTCACGGACAAAAATCTCTAAGGGGGAGAATTATAACAGTCCGATTTAGACCCTAGTCGAAACAGTGGTTTTGGGACCACAAATCCGAGTCTGAATAATATTTTAATATTATTTTTTGTGCCTTTGATATGTGACTAAGCATGTATGAAAGCCTCGAATGAAAATTTGATCATCTGTGTGTTTAATTTGAGAAAAGGGTTAAATTGCATTAAATGCAAAACTAGCATGCTATTTGTTAAAGCACCTATGTGTAGTGGTTTTTAAGGTTGGAGGCCTTATGAGGCAATAATGCCAATATTTAGATAGTGGTTGAATAAAGGATATAAATGCCCTTAATGTTTATATGTACATATTTTAGTATAAGGTTAATTTGGTAATTAGATTATTAATAAGGTAATAATAAAATAAAAGGCTAAAATAATAAGCCATTTCATTCATCTTCTTGCCAAAAATCAAAAGAAATAAGGGTTTAAAAAGCTTTCGCACATTCGGCACTTGCAAGCTCAAATTAAGGTATGTTCTGGCTTTGAATTTTGATGATTTTTATGTTTTTGAGATTGTTGCTTAGTCTACTATCAAGCCCATATTGTAATTTGAAGAATTGATGTTGTTTATGAGATGTGCCATTAATAAAATGGTGAGTTTTGTAATGAGTTTAGTTGTTAAATGAAAGTTTTGTGTTTAATGAACATGTTTTGTTCTTGAATTTTTGATGGATTTAGCTAATTAGGGCTAAATGGTGAAAATAGCAATTTAAGGGAATTATAAATTTGATGAAATGTTTGGACTTGTATGAGATACATGGGTATTCGGCTAAGCATGGTTATATGGTGATTTTGTATATTTGATGTTTTGAGAAAAATGGATTAAATTGATAAAATATACAAATATGAGGGTTAAGTTGCAAATAGCCCTAAATGTGTGTTTTTGAATTGAAATGAATATGTTGGTAAATAAAAGGGTTAAATTTGAATATGAATAGATCAAGAACTGAAGAAAACGGAATTAGATCGCAGGAAAGCGAAGGTAGTTGAATAACCAAGTCCGAACGAATATCTGGATCCAAGGTAAGTCAATATACAAATAAATATATTTGTATTAAATTATGTATATTCTTATGATTATTGTTAATGATGAATATACATATGAAATGATGTATACATGAATTCCAGGATAGAATCGACATAGTGATAATGTCCGAAAAGTCCCGTTTGAACCTAGGAATAGATAGGGTAGTCTATGTCATGACATAGGCTTCTGTTATGTTATATCATGTAAGACCACGTCTGGGACATTGGCATTGATTCAAGATTTCGTGTAAAACCATGTCTGGGACGTTGCCATTGATATAAGATTTACGTGTAAGACCATGTCTAGGACATCGGCATCGTATTAAATCGTGTAAGACCCTGTCTGGGACAACGTCATCGACATCTGACTACATGTAAGACCACGTCTGGGACGTTGGCATTGTACGACTAATCCGAGCATTCTGCATATCCTATTAGATTCTGAACGGTTCAACGGGAAAATCTGAGATACAAACGGTTATGTGATTGTAAATCTGTTTCAGGTACATTTGATATGTACATTAAGTGCGTATGAAAGGTAAGTATTTATATGAACTTACTAAGATGTATTTGTGCATGATGAGATGATATGTGAAAATATGCCTAAATGAGCTATGTGTATATGTGGTATTTGAGTTGAAGAATGTGATATGATATGGCTAGGCAAGTGAGCCAAACTCTATGGGAGATGTATATGCTATAAGAACCATTATTGTTATTGAATCAATATGGTTATGTGCATTTTTTGTTAACTTTATTTGTATATGGCTTACTAAGCTTTTGAAAGCTTACTCTGTGTGTGTTTTCTCTATTTTATAGATCGTCAAAGCTACTGAAGGCTCGGGACCGTCGAGGATCATCATCACACTACTCAACTCATTTTAGTACCTTTGCAATATGTATATAGCTAAATATGGCATATATAGGCTAGTCATTTTGGATGATGTTGAAAAGTGTATAATTAGCCATGAGATGTGGCTACATAAGTGTTGATAATATGCATGAGTAAATATGAAACATGGTGGTGTATGATTTGGTATGACATGGTAACTATGAAGTGGTCATGTTAATGGTATGTCTATGGATGAAATGCAGGTATGCATGTTTGATCAAAGAAGGGGATATATGAAAGGTAAATGTGGATGAATCATACTTGAATGCATGTGTGTTTTAGTTGTACAAATTGGCATGATTGGTATTGTAATTGTATGTGGAGATCTGATGATTAATTTGATAAGTTTTTGGTTACCAAATGTGCGTGAAATGAATTGGTAAATTGCTTATAGGGATTGACCCTTGTGTGGGTGGCACTTTGGCTTTGCAAGTGGCCTGTTTTGCCTACACGGCCATGACACGGACGTGTCAACTAGTCGTGGGTATAAGTCAGTAACCAGCCCAAGTGTGTACGGCCATGGCATAAGGACGTGCCTAGTAGCTGTGTGAATAAGGCAGTATTTAGCTTAAGAGTACACGGTCATAGCACACGGGCGTGTTTGGTGACCGTGTGGATAAGTCAGTATACATGCCCTGTTATGGCATGGCCTGGACACACAGTTGTGTCTATTAGCCGTGTGAAACACGCGTCCTGGTCACATGGGCGTGTAACCTTGACAGTTTTGAAAAAGTTTTAAATTTCTGAGAATTTCTGTATGTGTTCGGTTTAGTCCCAGCCCTACTCTAAAGCATGATTAAGGTCTCATTTACCTATATAAGGGACACTTTGATTGCGATTGATGAGTTGTTTGCTAAATAATTGTAAAAGTTTTTGATCTGTCCGGTAACACCTTTAACCCTAATTCGGCGACGGATACGGGTTAGGGGTGTTACACACACGGGTGTGTGTTTTAACTATGTGTGACACACTGTCATGCGCATGGGCGTGTGGTTTAGCCGTATGTCTCCTGCATCTTAAAAATTTAGAAACAGAATGCTTTGAATTGCTCACACGAGTAGAGACACGGGTGTGTCTCTGCCGTGTGTGACACACGGCCTAGCACACGGGTGTGTGTCTTGGCCGTGAATCCTGCAGCTAATTTTTGAAAATTAAATTGTTCACACGGCCTAGTACACGGGAGTGTGGCTGGCCGTGTGACCCAAGTCAAGAGTTACATGGGTATGAACACAAGTTGAGACACAACCCTGTGCGTTACATCGAATGTCCACATGGCCTAGGATACGGGCTTGTCATTTGGCCGTGTGAGCCACACGACCTACCCATACGGGTGTGTGACCCACGAATTTAAGAAAAATTTTGGAATTTCACGAAAAATTCTATGAGTTTCTGATATAGTCCTAATTTGTTTCTAATGCATAAATTAGGCCTCGAAGGTCTATTTAAGAGACGATATGATTGGTTTCGGATATGAATAGTAAATGACTTGAATTAATAGTATTTGATATGTAAACTCTGGTAATGCTTTGTAACCCTGCTTCGGCTACAGATATGGGTTAAGGGTGTTACAGGCCGTGTGGACCACAACGGCTGAGCCAATTTTACCGTGTGGGCCACATGAATGTGTGGGCCCATTTCCTGAAAATTTTGCTTAGTTCTATATTGTTGTATGATTCATATTTAGTTACTCCGTAGGGTTCATATTGAACATTAAGACTCGAAAATATGACGTTTGATAGTATATTATTGTAAGTAATATGGACTTGGTTTATGAAATATGTCAACATGATCTATATTCTGATGATTCATACATCATGATTTGATGTGAAAACTATGCATGACATAAGCATATTTAATTTTTGTTAGTATGTGCATGTGCATTGGGGTGGAATATGATGTGACAGAGGAAGTGTTGACAATTTAATTATCTATCTTATCTAGTGGTTTGAAACCACATATATTTGTTTTGGTGGCTCAGCCACGTACATCAGTTTCTAGTGGTTTACTGCATATTACTATCTGGCAGCTTGGCTACACTATTTCTGAAAGTGACATACGCTCACTTACTGGTGTATGAGGTTGGATAGGTACTTGCTATCCTATTTAGTGTGTAGAGATTGATGGAGATGGTGTATAGTGGACGAGGGTTGGGTCTGATTTTGCATCTAAATATGTATCTGCATCTGTTTATGAAAACGTATATGATTCTGTATCTGGGCATGAATTTGAAACATTATCTGTTAATTTATATGCATATTCTTTTTTGTTTGAGATATGTTGCACATTGAGCTCGTAAGCTCACTTTTTGTATGTTTTCCTCTCATGTAGCAAGCAAACTTAAGACGGTTCGACGTAGCAAGACCTCGATTTAAATTGATGTTTCCTTAATTTTGTTGGGTTTAAGAATTATTTTGAACTAGATTGTTTTATTTGGACTTTTTGGGGACTGTTATTTGTTTTGGATTTTATTATTCATTTGAACTGATCATATTTATCATATTTTATTTTAAACTGCAATGCACTGAATTTTCAAAACCAAGTTACAGTTTTCAAAACTCTATTTACCTTTTTCAAAAATCTATTTAACTTAAAAATTCCACTGCAAAATTAAGTGATCTTTTAAGTATTTTTATAGAATTAAAAAGAATTAACTGAATAAGGTATTTTCCCCTAAAAATTGGAAATAGCATTATCAAGTATTATTTTACAAAACGTTTTTGAATTTAAAGTTTCTAATTTCCAAACGAAAGTATGTAATTCCTCCGGATTCGACCATAACGTCTAGGACGGGTATAGGGTGTTACATTTGGTGGTATCAGAGCTAGGTTCAAAACTCGAGCTTGATTTTTAGATTCAAATTTTTATGAAAAATGTTTACAATATTTTGTACTTTTTATTTATTCTGATAAATGAGTTTGTGAAAAATTTCTAAGTCTTTGGCGCCATCTTGTAAGCAATTCTACTTTAGTTCTACTTTGTAGTTTAGAAAAACACTATAGTGTTAGAATTACTCTGCTTTAGTTAAAAACTATGTTAATTTTGTAAAAAAAAATTTGATAAAATTTTAGACTTAAGGTTTTCGATAACAAAATTCAACTGATACATAAAATTCTGAAATTGTAGCTAACTTAATATGTAACATGTGACTGCCCGATTTTGGGTCTAGTCGGAACAGTAGTTTCGAGACCACAAAACTGACGCAATAAAATTTATTTTTATTAAATTTTTATGGTCTATAGTTTTATTAAATGATTTCGTGAAAATTTCGTTCGAAAGTTTTGATGTTTGGGCACTCAATTTAGTTAAAGGGACTAAATTGCAAAAAGTGCAAATTTGAGTTCTATATGTTAAAGCTGTCCAATTACAATGAGATCTTAAATTAGAGGTCCTTAAATGGTAATTAGACCATTATACTTCATAATGGACAAAAATGGACATGGTTAGGTGAATTTCCAAAGTTTTGCATTAAGGGCATTTTGGTAAACTAGTAATTAAATGAATTAATAAGTAAAATAAAAATAAAATTTCGTCCAACTTCTTCCTCCCTTGGCTGAAACTTTGAAGAGAATCATAGCTAGGGTTTTTCAAGCTTTCAAGCTGGATTTTAAGTCCGTTCTTGTCCTGTTTTTAATGCTCTTTACATTTTTGAAGTCGTTGTAACCCGATCTATCTATTTCTACCACTAATTTAAGAAATGATCAAGGTCTAAAATTTTACCCATATTAGATATTTGTGTATTTTGATATTTAATGGTAGAAAATATATGTTTGGTGTTAGATAAACAACATTTACCAAGTGATTTTTGATGGAAATGCTTAAAAAGGATTTATTTGTAAAAGTTATAAAATGAGTAGTAAAAGTGTGATTAAATGGGAGATGTGGGTTGTTATGAGTATGAAAATAGTTTGGCTAGGCTTGAGTTTTGAAGAAATTGAATATATTACGAGCCTAGGCACTAAAATGTAAAATGTTGAAAAGTTAGGGGCAAAAATATAATTTTTTCATAATATGATTTTTGGGCTGAATTGAATAATTTGAGTATTAAATACGTCAAATTTTCTATTATAGATCAAGAAAAACAAGGTTCGGACCTAGATTGGGGAAAAACAAAGTGTTTAACGATTAGGTCCAATTCCACGATTTGGTACCGAGGTGAGTTTGTATGTTAATAATGCAACGTTATAATTGTATTTATAATGTTTTGTTATTGTATGAATTGTATGATTGACTCTATGGATGTAATTGACGAAGTCTCGACAAGCGAGAAAATGTCGGTTGAACCTTAGGAATAAATTAGGATACAAGTGACATGTCACTAAGAACCCATATGTAATTATGTGATTTATGTGTCCCAAGTGCTGGTCTTGTACATCCTACTGGTGGCTGGGTATACTGGCATATGCTTATAATTATGTAATTTCTTATGAAATGGTTTATCATGTGGTTAATTCCAAAATAGCTATGTTTAAATGCATTGGCTTATGGCTATGGTTGATGATACGCTTATGTCTTGTGTGTTATGCATATGAAACGGGTGTGGAAAAGTACTGAAATAGTAAGTTCATAATTGAAGTGTAAAATGATGAAAAATGGAATGATGAGTTGAACTGATGTTGTTGTTTAAGTTAAAGAAAGTAAATGCAATAGGAAGTAATGAAATGCAAATGAAAATAAGAAAATTTAAAAAAAAGGGGTTTAAAGTTTTATAAAATCCTACTATGTTAGGGATGATATGTATATGTGATGCTGTGATTTTATTCACTTTGTGAGTTGTTGATTATGGTTTCATGAATCTTGCGGTATTGGTATAGGATTGTTAGAGTAATGCCAGTATTATAGTTCAGTAGTTGACGTTAGTTAAAGTAGTTGTTAAGAGCAGTTATTAGGGTTGGTAAAACTACTTTCTGTTACATCGTTATTCAGCTTGCATGTAAGCCTGCATGTATTCTTTATATAAAGCATGCGCACTCTCAGAAATAAACAAGATGATTTCTCATGAATTAATATCAGTTGTATTCTTTAGCTTATTCTTAACATGGTATCAGATGTCTCTTTCGGCCTGGGTTGATTGCTCATGAATCTGATTTTCTTTTCAGCCCTTCTATTGTACGTTCTATTGCTCCTCCAATGTCGACCGTTTCACAAGATGATGTTGTTGAAAACCGTTTCTTTTCCACCAAGAAGATCAGCATTCTTCTTGATGATAGTAATTACCTGTTATGGCGACAACAGTTTCTTCTTGCTATCAAGACTTTTAAACTTCAGAAATACATTGATCCACAGTTTGTTCTTGATGACGCTGGCGTCTCGCAAGAAAACCCTGATTTTGTTCGTTTTGAACAACAGGACAGTGCTCTCGCTTCCTGGTTATTATCCTCGGTGAGTTCCTCAGTTCTTCCACATCTTATTGGTTTGGATACAAGTTGTCAGATATGGAATGCTCTTGTTAACCTGTTTGGCAGTAAGACTACGCCTCAGTTGATGTTTTATAAATGAGTGTTGCACTCTCAACGAAAAGCTGACCTTTCAATGAAGGATTTCTTGATGAAAATCAAAGGCTATTGTGATAGCCTTGCGAATTGTGGAGAAGTTTTCAGCGAACGTGAACATGTTACAGCCATCCTTAATGGTTTATCATCTGAATATGAATCCATTCTCACAATAATCATTCCAGTGCTGTCCCTTATACTGTTCAGGGGGTTACCACTATGCTTCTTGATGCTGAATCTCGGCAACAACTTCATGTTCTTGATGTTCCCAGTTCTGCTAACATGGTTACCCATCAACCTAGTAGCTCTGAAAGCAACAGTCCCTCTACACTACCGTACCGGCCCTCTTCAGGCAGTCGAGGTCGTGGCTGCGGTCGCTATTCTAACTCTTGGTACCAGTGTCAACTATGTGGGAAGGCTGGTCATCTGGTTGATAGGTGCTACTATCAATTTGACACCAATTACAAAAGCACAGGCTATAGCCCCCCTCCTCAAACCAATGTTTGCATGGCCAGCAATGGTCCTTTTGCAAATCCATGGGCGTCGCCTTCACTACCCATTGCTCATCCCTATACTCATCAGAACTAGTTTGCTCCTTCAATGCACTCTCATCCTTGGTCTAATCCTTTTAATGTGTCACCTGGCAGTGCAACTGGTTTCGGGCCATCGTCCTCTCTGTCACAAGCTCTCCCACAAGCTTTTTATGCAACTCCTGATACTGTTGGAGATAACACATGGTATCCAGATTCAAGAGCATCCCATCACCTCACTCACACTTCAACTTCCGTCTCTGACAGTGTTCCATACACTGGTTCAGGTAGAGTGTATATGGGCAATGGTAATGCTCTTCCTATTCGATCAACTGGACAGTCATCTCTTCTTACTAGATCTCGTCCTTTATTCTTGAAGTCTCTACTATTTGTACCAGGGATAGCCAAGAATTTATTGTCTGTGTCCAAGTTTACAAAAGATAATAAAGTAATGTTTGAGTTTCTTCCTCAACAGTGCCGAGTTCGGGATCTTCAAACCAATAAGGTTTTGCTTCAAGGCTCTGTGCATAATGGTTTATACAAGCTTGATCTGTCAACTCCATCCCACGCACCTGACATGTTCTCTTCAGCTCACTGCCTTGCTGCTATTGCATCTCTTCCTCTTAGTCTCTGGCAATCTCGACTTGGACATCCCGGTCTGGCTACACTCAAGAAGGCGTTGCACCATTGTAATATAGACTTTCCTTCCTCTACAACCTCCCTTGATTGTGTTGCCTGTCATTTAAGAAAGGAATGTAAATTACCGTTTACTAAGTCATTGACTGTTTACACAAAACCCTTACAACTTGTAGTTGCTGATGTTTGGGGCCCTACTCCAATCTCTTCTAATGGCTATAGATATTTTGTTGCCTTTATTAATGCTTTCACAAGATATACATGGGTCTATTTCTTGAAGAGAAAATCGATGTGGCTCATAGTTTTCCAATATTTCATGCACAAGCAGAGCGGATACTTGGGTGTAAGTTGCTTGCTCTTCAAACTGATGAGGGAGGGGAGTTTCAAGCACTTCGACCTTATTTAGCTTAGCAAGGCATTCAACATAGACTCACTTGCCTGTACACCTCGGAGCAGAACGGGTTAGTTGAGAGAAAGCACAGGCAGGTTGTGGAGACGGGTTTGTCCATGCTTGCTAATGCTCAAATGCCCTTACACTATTGGCATGATGCGTTTACCAGTGCTATCTATCTCATAAGCAGGTTACCTTCCTCATCTATAGCTAATATATCACCCTATGAAAAGCTGTTCCACACTCAACCAAATTATTTTTTTCTTCGCGTCTTTGGTGTCTCTGTTTCCCAAACCTCAGACCTTACAACACCCACAAGCTCCAGTTTCTCTCCATGCCATGCACTTTTCTGGGTTACTCACCTTCCCATAGAGGTTATAGGTGTCAAAGTGTTAATGGAAAAATATATACCTCACGTCATATCACCTTTATTGAGTCTATATTTCCTTTCAAGTCAAATCCCACTAAGTCCAACACCACAACAACTTCCACTAAGTTCAGTTCAAAATTACTCATTATGAACCCTACCACCTTACCTACGTCCACTACAACTCATAATAGCCTACTTAGACCTCCCGTGTCCTCCAACTCCCCTACTTCCTTGGGTCCCTCCTCTAACATTACACCTATGTCAGATCACATTCAGCTACCCACCCCGAATATGCCATCATATTCCTCTATTGTCCCTCCTGCTTCTAATCCCCAGTCAACTACTCTTCAAGTTACATCCCAACCCAACTCTCATGCCATGGTTACCCGTAGCAAAGCTGGTATTTTTAAACCAAAGGCATATATGATTACTACAGGAGCCCAGGACATCCCCATGGATATTTATGCTACTATGAAAAGTGAAGATTGGCAAATAGCTGTTCACAGTGAACTCCAAGCCCTTCTCAAGAACAGTACCTGGAGTCTTTGCCCTCTTCCTCCTGACCGACGAGCCATTAGGTGCAAATGGCTATTCAAAGTAAAAAGGAAGGCAGATGGCACAGTCGACAGATACAAGGCTTGTCTAGTGGCCAAGGGATTCTCGCAACATGCAAGACTTGATTCGTGACACATTTAGTCCGGTGGTTCGAGCAGCAACCATTCGTGTTGTGCTATCTATTGCTGTTATGAAGGGCTGGTCTTTGCAACAAATTGATGTCAACAACGCATTCCTTAATGGCGAGCTGACAGAAGATATCTACATAGAGCAACCACCTGGATTTGAAGTTTCAAGTGCCAGTGGTCAGCAACTTGTGTGCAAGCTCAATAAAGCGCTTTATGGCTTGCGTCAAGCACCTCGAGCCTGATTCCACACACTCAAGCAGTATCTGGTCACTTGTTTAAATTTTCATGCGTCTAAGGCAGATCCCTCCCTATTCATTCGCACACCGTCTGAGTGTATCACTCTACTCATGGTCTATGTTGATGATATGATGATAACGGGTAGCTCAGATGTTGAGATAAGTCACCTGGTTCAACAGCTTCACAGAAAGTTTGCTCTCAAAGACATGGGGAGCCTAAACTTTTTCTTGGGCATTGAAGTGCAACATACCCCTCTTGGATTATTTTTAAGTCAGAAAAAATATGTGTTGGACATTCTTGCCAAAACTGGAATGGACGGAGCTTCAGCTACTCCAACACCTATGGTCAACACACTCAAACTCATCGCGTCTGATGGCAGTCCTCCTTTTCCTGATGTACATTTGTATCGAAGTGTAGTAGGAATGCTACAATACCTGTGTATTACTCGTCCTGAGCTATCTTTTTGTGTTAACAAATTGAGTCAGTTCATAAATCTTCCAAGTGATTTGCATTGGCGAGCAGTTAAACGAGTTTTGAGGTATCTTGTTGGCACACTGGATCATGGGCTGTGCTTTACCAAAGGACAAGCTGAGCTGGTTTGCTATTCAGATGCTGGTTGGGCATCCTCTGTTGATGATCGATGTTCCACAACAGGATATGTTATATTCCTAGACTCCAATCCTCCTCTGAAGCAGAATGTCGAAGCCTTGCAAACTGTGTCTCGGAGCTTATCTGGGTTAAGCAACTATTGGATGAAGTTGGAGTGACAGGCTGCTCAATGCCCGTAATATGGTGTGATAATTCATCCACGGTCTCCATAGCAGAAAACCCCACGCATCATGCTCGGATGAAGCATGTAGAAATTGATCATCATTTCATTTGTGAGAAAATTCTAGCTGGGACTTTACAAGTGAACTTTGTTCCTTCCTCAGGACAAATTGCTGACGTTCTTGCCAAACCAATTTCACCTAAGTTGTTTGAGTCATTTTGACAGGCTCTTAGGGTTCTTCCAAAAAGTTCAAACATCAAAACAGCAAGGGGAATGTTAGAGTAATGCCAGTATTATAGTTCAGTAGTTGACGTTAGTTAAAGCAGTTGTTAAGAGCAGTTATTAGGGTTGTTAAAACTGCTTTCTGTTACATCATTATTCAGCTTGCATGTAAGCCTGCATGTATTCTTTATATAAAGCATGCGCACTCTTAGAAATAAACAAGCTGATTTCTCATGAATTAATATCAGTTGTATTCTTCTTTATATAAAATCCTACTATACTAGGGATGATATGTATATGTGATGCTGTGATTTTATTCACTTTGTGAGTTGTTGATTATGGTTTCATGAATCTTGCGGTATTGGTATAGGATTATTTTTTATTTGTATAAATTTCATATTTGAAATGGATTGATATGACTAAAGTATACGAGCTTACTATGCATTCATTACTTACGTAGTTGTTTTTCCTTTACTTTTCAAATTATCGAAAGCTTGACCGGATTGGAAGCTTGTCGGAGATCTATCACACTATCTATTGATTAAATTAGTAGATTTTGATGTCTTGGTTAAGGTTATAATGGCATGTATAGGGGGACTTATGGTTAATGATTAGTTGAATGTCAGTTGATGAGTTTGACATGTATAGGTCATTTTGGGTGATGAAGCCTTGGTACATTTGGTGCCTTGTTGACATGTGTTAATTTGATAATGTGATAAAGCATGTTTGGATGGCCAAAGTGATATATGATTAATTGACCTCAACATGTAACAGCCCGATTTAGGGGCTAGTCGAAACAGTGGTTCTGAACCACTAATCCGAGGTTAGAGAAAATTATTTTCATGATATTTTATGAGTTAGAGTATGATTATATAAGTACATGGAAATTTTGGTACTTTAATTTTAGCGATTTCATGCTTAATCGTGAAAAAGGACTAAATCGCATAAAGTGTGAAAGTTTAAAATTTCAAGCTAAAGGTACCTAATAGCCATAGAATATTAATTGGAGGTCTTTAAAGGGCAATTAGCCCCTTAAATAAAGGTTGGCCGGCCATAGGGGACAAAAGAGGTCAAAATTTGGTCAAGCAGGTGTGTTAGGTGGACTAAATTGGGATTTTATATTAAAATAAAGAAAGAAAAGATATCATCTTCTCTCCTTCATCCCTCCACTGAAAATTAGCAGCAAATAGGGGTTGGAAAACTTCAAAAATTTCAGCACACTCTTCTCTTTACAAGTAAGTGTTCTAGTGATCATTTCTTGATAAAAGTTGTACTTTTGGAACCCCTAAAGCTTAAGCTTTCTAAAGAGGGGACTATTTTGTTAATGGTGAAGAGTTTAGAGTTTTGCCATGAAAGCTTTTAAGTTGTTTTCTGCATTTTTACGGAAGAAAATGGGTTTTAGTTGTTAGATGAACAACTTTTGTGAAAGGTGTTACCAAGAAAACACTTAAAAAGACCTTTTTGTAAAGGTTGTAAAATATGTAGTAAATGCGTGAAATTTGAGTTTTGATGGTAGCATAAGAGAAATAAATGTTCACCTAGGCTCGTTAAAGAGAGAAATTTTATTAGAATTGATTTTCGAGCCTATGGGTAAAATGGTCATTTTGCAAAAGTCTAAAGATAAAATAGTAATTTTTGCCAAAGCATGATTATTGAAATGCATTTATTAATGTAATAATTAAATGAACTAATTTGATATTATAAATCAAGAAGAACCAAGAATTTACCCCGACCGGGGAAAGAACAAAGTATTGGACTAGATTTACAATCTAGCTTATTTTGAAATCAAGGTAAGTTTGTATGTGATAAATTCAACATTTATGCTAGCATATTTGAGACTGTTTTATATTATAATGATGCATAATATTCTATGAAATTGAGTATTGGTGTTGAATGAGAAAGGTGATAAAAGTTGAGATGTTGAAGTCTCAATGGGACTATAATAAATGTGAAATTACTATCACCGAGACATGAGATGGATAATGATAAGGTCCCGTGTAAGACCATGTCGGGGACATGGCCTTGGCACCGAATGGAGATCTCGTATAAGACCATATCTGGGATATGGCTTCGGCATTGAATATGAGAATCGTATAAGACTATATTCGGGATATGGCATCGACACTCAGAAGTGACCTCATGTAAGACCACATTTGGGATGTGGCATTGGTTTTGTGTTTATGAAATAACGATGAATATGCATCTTTGAATATCCCTAGTGATTTAGCGGGATAAATAGATAAGCTTAGAAATAGAAATGATATTTAGTACTAAAGCCATGTGATTGAGTGAATACAGGTACCCATGAGTAATTCACGAGGAATGTTTACGATATGTGGCATGGTATATTCTAGATAATAACAAGTACGAGTAAGTTATGCAAAGTGCTTATGACTTTGTGTGGTTATCTAATGCCATGGATTGATGTCATTATGAGCTTATTGTTGCTATTTACTTTTATGCAAACTTACTAAGCTTTATGCTTATCCCTCTCATTTCCCTTTTCCTTGTAGTATTGCCAAGATAACTCGAGGATCGTAGGACGTCGGAGTTTGGAAATCACACTATCGACATCCCTTGATTAGAACAAGTTAAACTTATTTTCAGTATGGCATGTATAAGACTTGGGTGTTTTGTTATGTCATATTTGTTAGCCAAAGTGTTGGCTATTTATGTTATCAAATACATTTTGTAAGTGGTCATTGGAATTGGGCCAATACTTGACAAGTTATTATATATTCAATGATGATGAAATTATGAAGTTTATGCTTGTGTGGATGCTTTGATTTGAGTTCTTAGAAGTGCCTTATGGTCATGAGTTATGATGAATTGAGTTGATATAAGTATGGTTGCTATGTAGGGTGGCATTTGGCTTGGAATATAGCATTTAATGTCCACACGGGTAGACACACGGGTATGTGTCTAGGCCATGTGAGACACACGGTCAGCCCCATAGGCGTGTTGATATGCCGTGTGTTCCTTGCATGTTAGGTTTACAAAGTCAGAATGCTCAGTAGTAAACACACGGGTAGAGACATGACGGTGTGTTTCAGCCGTGTGGAAGGCACGACCATGGACATGGGCCTGTACCCAGGCCGTGTGAAGTCTGCACTTAAAATTTGGAATTTAATTTGACACACGACTAAGGAAACGGACGTGTGCCTTGGCCGTGTGACCATAGTGACATGATGACATCATAAACAAAATGCCATAGTTTTAGCATGCGGGCTAAGATACGGGCGTGTCGAGGCCGTGTGAGGAACACGGGCCAGGGACACGGGCGTGTGTCAAGCCGTGTGAAAACCCCTGTAGGTTCGAATTTGAAAATAAATTCCACACGGGCTAGGGACCTTCCGGTTTAATTTTAAGACCTTTCGAATATATGTTTAAGGCCTCATAGGCCCATGATAAGGATGTTATGCATTTGAATGAGAAGTTTTAAGTTGGGGATGGATTTTTAGAGCCCAAAGTTGTATGTACAAGCAAGTTAAGTCCGGTAATGCCTCGAACCCGGTTCCAGAGTGGAATACAGGTAAGGGGTGTTACACAACATGGTCAATATATGGTATGCTTTGGTAAGGCTTTGAATATATGTGCATGATTGAAATATGGTTTGCATACATGTTGATTGTTGGAACCATCTAGATATGATTAGATTTGTCATTTAGATAGCCTTGATGGTTGGAATGGAAATGGTCATTTGAAGTTGTGTTTTGAATAACCAAATCGGTATGTTTGAATGTGATTTTGGCATGTGGTCAATTATTGTATAACTTGATATGAAATTAAACAATATATATGGATATATGGATAAGTTATTGTCAAATATGTATAAGTTAGATATATGTATATGTAACAGACCAAATTTGACCCAAATCAGAACGGTGGTTTCGGGACCACGAATCCGAGTCCGAGATATGTTTTAATATTTTATTTCATGATTATTATATGTGAATGAAAATGTGTGAAAGTTTCGTAGAAAAATTTTATCGTTTAAGTGCTTAATTTGATAAAAAGGATTTAATCGAGAAAACGCGAAAGTTGCATGCTAAAGTGAAAGGTACTAATTTGACTGTGGCTTTTTAAGTGGGTGTACTAAAAGGGCAATTAGCCCATGTGCTATAAGGAGGGACGGCAATAGGCCTTTTAATTATAAAATTTATGTTATTTTAGTATAATTATAAGTTAAAGATTAGTGTTAATAAATATGATAATTTATATGTTTGTTTTAACATAAAATAATAAAGTTAAGTGGGAAGAAAGAGAACTTCACCTTGTTCTTCTTCCTTGGCCGAATGTAGGAGCTAGAAACTCCATTTTTGGAGCTTGAATTTTCGGCACTTTGGGGCTTAATTAAGGGTATGTGTTTTATTTAGTTTTTGAAAATTTTTGCATATTTGGAATGGTTGCTTTAAATCCTATACAACCCATGTTTAAATTTTTGAACATACTATGTATATAAGATTCGGCCATTAACATGCTTGGATAGTTTTGATGTTTGATGGTTTTAAATTGAATGTATGTTAAGGATTTACACGTTTTGTATTGGAGTTTTTGGTGATTTTGAGTTTATAGGGCTAAATTGAAAAGAATAAAATTTTGAAGGATTAAAATGTCAAATAGATGAAATGCATGGACACCCATGGCTATGGGGAAGGTTCGACCTAGCCATAGTGTTAGGAAATTTTGCATATTTTGAGTTTTGTGTAAAATGGACCAAATTGTAAAATGGAAAACATTAGGGGCAAAATTGTAAATTGCCCATTTGTGTGTCTTGGGACTAAATTGAGATGAAAAGCAATTAAATGAGCTAAATTTTAATGTGTTTTAGATCAAGAGCAAAGAAAAACGGAATTAGACCGGGGAAAGACGAAGGTTCTCGAATAGCCGATTCGCACGGACTATCGACAACCGAGGTAAGTCCTTTAGCTAAAATATGTCAATAAATTAATTATGAATTTAGTGAATGATGAATTGTGGAAATTTAGAGTATAAATCCATGATATAGCCGAATGTGAATGTATAGTATTGAAGTGAATTTATTTTGGCTAATGCAAGGTGAATAAGTAAGTTCTTGAGCTACCTTATATTTAAAGATTTTTTTACAAATCTAGTGAATGATAAAATTTGTATAAGTTTGGTGTAAAACCATGAGTTGGCCGAATGTGATGATGATGGATTGGATTGATTTCAAATTTATTTAATGCAATGGGAATAAATGTATATGATTCGATATGTGATAGTGAAATGTGAAAAGCATGTAAAAATATTCGACATTCGGGCTTTGAGCCTAGCGAGCCTCGTGCGATGACATAATCGGGCTTTATGCAGCGGCGTGCCTTGTGCCTGTTATTTATCGGGCTTTTATGCCTAGCGGGCCTTGTGCTGCCGTGTTACTTTACGGGCTTTTATGCCTAGCGAGGCTTGATGCTTGGTGATGTATTTTACCAAAGATAAATCGAATCTTTGTTCAAGACAACTTAAAGCTAATTTATTGAGTTTACGTTTGGGTAAGCATGTAAGGTATGTTATGCTTAATATTACAGGTCAAATTAATATTATGAGAATTGTGTTATATGTGTTTGAAATTAATATTGATGGATGTAATATGATGGAATTCGAGTTAGAATGTGCTATTATGGAACAATTGGTTTTCAAGTATAAATGTTAAGAAAGGAAATTTAAATGCGATATGCTTATATGAACTACAAAGAAATGTAGGTTGAAGGAAATGATTCCTAATTTATTTACTTGGGGTTAAAGAATTACTAGTATCTAGCTTTGTATAAATAATTTACTTAACTGCCTATGTGAAATGCCATAAGTTGATTGCTTTCATTGCGTAAACAAGTAAATGTTTTATTATCATGAGTTAGGACTTACTAAGCTAGTAAGCTTAATTATGTGAAATGTTCTCCTTTGTTTTATAGATTTTGGTCACGTTGCGGGCTCGTGAAGGATCTCCAAGAAGTCATCCACACTATCGCCTTCCTTTGGTATTTTGAATTTTGGTTGCGATTTAGAAGGCATGTGTAGGCTAGATGAAGTTTTAAAAACATACGATGTTTGACCTTGTATATAACAGCCATGCGAATATGGCTAAATATTTAGTTAAGTATGTTTTTGGGGTTTTTGTCATAAATGTTGGTAATATTGGTACTCTTTTAAATCGATGATGTTATAATATCATGTGAATGTTTTAAGTACAAGCTAACTTTCATAAATGATTAAAATGCATGGATAGTATGAATTGCATGTGAGTATATTCGGTTATAAGCTATAAATCATATTTAGTATAGAAACAGTCTTTAATTACAGCAGTGAAGTAATTTCGAAAAATCACCAAAAATAGGATAAGTTGAATTAGATGGTGAATGAGGTAATTTTTACATGGAAGAAACAGAGTAGGCAAAAGATTTATATATTATGAGATAATTAAGTTTTAGTGAGACCTGCTCTGAATGAATTTGTCAGTCACTGTTCTGTTTTGGAAAAATTGCCATAGATTGTAAAAAAATAATTAAGAAGCATGGTTTATATGTGTAGAACCCTTAATGAGTCTATTTTTCATTGGTATAAACAAGAACATAATAGGAAATTTGTGCAATCAGATAACTGCAGTTTTATAGGGACAGGTCAGAATTGTCAAGCAGTGTAATAAGGGTAACTTTGAAGAATAAACTGTACTAATTGGCCACATGAAAAATTCTGGAAAAATTATGGTGAATAGTTATATGAGTCTAGTTTCAAGGAAAATTTACGGATCTGAATTTCGAGTTTTGTAACTCGAGTTATGGCCGATTTAGTCAGTGTGATGCAGTTGGACAGCTTTAAAAATTTTACTCCCCGAGTTAATGGTCACGTCTAGTAATGCCACGTACTCGATTCCGGCAAGGGTTTCGGGTAAGGGGTGTTACATTTGATTGGTATCAGAGCTTACGGTTTAGTCGATTCTAGGACTACCGTAGCGCGTATGAGTCTAGCTATACATGCCTTTATTATATGTTGATAGTGTGGTGACTTCTGACAGCCTGAACTTTGTTTTATATAGTAAATGGACACTGATCCTAAAAGAGCCGTAGCTGATGATGGGGAGAGCGTAGCGCCTGACCGTGCCCATGGATCAGCGCCGATAGACTCTCGACCTGTTTCGGGTAGCCACGAAGGAGAGACTAAATAAGCCTTTTATCAGATGATGAATGGGTGGTTTGCCCAATTTATTCAGAATAACCCGAATGTACACCAACCTCCACCCCCGAATAATCCAGCTCCAATTCCTTCAGCACCCCCGATGATAGATCCGATGAGATCTAGTAGGCCCCCAGTTGATAAAATCCGAAAATTTGGGGCTGAAGAATTTAAAGCCAATGATGATGATGATGCTGAGAGAGCCGAAATGTGGCTTGATAACACTATACGGGTACTTGATGAGCTATCTTGTACTCCGGATGAATGCCTGAAATGTGCTATATCCTTACTGAGGGACACTGCATATCACTGGTGGAACACACTAGTATCAGTGGTTCCGAAAGAAAAAGTGACATGGGATTTTTTCCAGAATGAATTCGCAAAAGAAATATATCACCCAAGATTCATTGATCAAAAACGAAAAGAATTCCTTGAGCTGAAACAAGGACGAATGACCGTGACGGAATATGAGCGAAAATTTGTCGACTCAAAGCAGAGATATGCTAGAGAGTGTGTTTCTTCGAAGCTATTATGTGTAAAAGATTTGAAGATGGCTTTGAATGAAGATATAAAGATGTTTGTTGGCATTCTTGAAATTCAAGAGTTTGTGACTTTAGTTGAAAGAGCTTGCAAAGTCAAGAGCTCGGAAAAGAGAAAAGAAAGGTGAGACTCAAGCTAGAGACATTCGTAAAAGATCTTGGGTAAAGTCTTTCATTCCACGACCACCAAGAAGCCCAGAGACGACTACGGTACGAAAGCTAATCTGAGATCCACCTAGACGGGATCGACCTCCTATGAGCTCCCGAGCTACCTCGATGCTTGATGTTGGTAATGTTCCACAAAATAGAGTTGAGTGCAAGCACTTTGTGGGAAATGGCACTCACGGAGTTGTAGATTTCATGATCGGTCTTGCTATAAATGTGGATCATCGATCATTTTATTAGAGAGTGTCCGAAGTTAGGTGAGCGAGAATCTGATCCCGAACACTAAGCCGAGAGCAACGTGTCAATGCGAGGTAGACCACCCGCATATTCGTGCAATGTAGGTGGTAGTCAAAAGGAACGAAGAATACTACGGATCGATCCGAGGCTAGAGCTCCGCTAGAGCATATGTTTGCCACGAGCTAGAGAGGATGCTTCCTCCCAGACGTCATTACCGGTATTTTCACTCTTTATGATACTCTTGTAATTGCACTAATCGATCCCGTTCGACTCATTCTTATGTGTGTGAAACTTTAAAATTCGGCAAGACTCTGCTAGTTGAGTCTCACGAGTTTGTGATTCGTGTGTCCAACCCTTTGGGTAGATGTGTGCTTGTTAATAAAGTGTGTAGAGATTGCCCGTTGATGATTCAAGATTATTGCTTCCTCAAACCGATTTAATGTTGTTGCCCTTTGACGAATTTGATATAATCTTGGGTATGGATTGGTTAACTTCGCGACGAGGCGGTAGTGGATTGTAAAAGAAAGCTTATTGATTTGAAATGTCGAAACGGTGAGACCATCAGAATTAAATCCTGTGACATAAATGGGTTACCTACAGCAATATCTTCAATGTTAGCCCAAAAGTATGTGAGAAAAGGGTGTGAAGCTTATTTGGCCTATGTACTAGATAATAAAATGTCTGAGAAACAAATTGAATCTGTATCAGTTGTATGTGAATACCCTGATGTGTTTCCTGAAGAACTACCGGTTTTACCCGTGCGAGAGAGATTGAGTTCGGCATTGAGTTAGTGCAAGCATGCGACTCGATTTCGATAGCTCCGTACCGAATGGCACCTACTGAATTAAAAGAATTGAAAGCGCAGTTGCAAGAGTTGACAGATAGGGGTTTTTGCACGACCGAGTTTCTCTCCTTGGGGTGTACCGGTTTTATTTGTGAAAAAGAAAGATGGGACTATGCGAATGTGTATTGACTACCAAGCAACTAAATAAGGTAACTATAAAGAATAAGTACCGTTACCTCGGATTGATGATTTATTTGATCGGTTGAAGGGGGCTTCAGTGTTTTCAAAAATAGATTTGAGATCGGGCTATTATCAATTGTGAGTCAGAGATTCAGATGTGCCAAAGACCGCGCATTTGAGCGAGGTACGGACATTATGAGTTTTTGGTTATGCCTTTTGGACTTACTAATGCACCTGCTGTTTTTATGGATCTAATGAACCGGGTCTTCCGACGGTTTTTGGATCGGTTTGTAGTAGTGTTTATTGATGATATATTGATCTACTCCAAAAATGAAGCGGAACACGCTGAGCATTTGAGAGTAGTACTACAAACTTTGAGAGATCAACGGTTATATGCAAAGTTCAGTAAGTGTGAGTTCTGGATGAATGAAGTCAGCTTCTTGGGTCATGTTGTTTTAGTGTCAGGTGTTCGGGTGGATCCGAACAAGATAGCAGCTATACTCGAGTGGAAACCACCAAAGAATGTTTCCGAGATCCGAAGTTTCCTAGGCCTTGCGGGATATTATAGACGATTTGTAAAAGGTTTTTCCGTAATAGCTACACCTTTGACGAGACTACTACAGAAAGATGTCAAATTTGAGTGGTCAGGAAAGTGTCGGAAAAGTTTGAACAGTTTGAAAGCCCTTTTGACCGAGGCTCCATGTTAACTCACTGAATCGGGTAAAGAATTTATTATTTTTAGTGATGCTTCCTTGAGTGGGTTGGGTTGCGTTTTAATGCAAGAAGGCAAGGTGATAGCCTACGCTTCGAGACAATTGAAGCCACATGAGAAAAATTATCCAACTCACGATCTGGAGTTAGCAGCCATTGTGTTCGCATTGAAAATTTGGCGTCACTATTTATTCGGTGAAAAATGTCATATTTATTCAGATCATAAAAGTCTAAAATATTTAATGACTCAGAAAGATTTAAATTTGAGACAACGCAGATGGTTAGAACTGCTGAAAGACTATGAATTAGTGATTGACTACCATCCGGGGAAGGCTAATGTTGTTGCGGATGCGTTAAGTCGAAAATCATTATTGGTTCTTCGTACATTGAACGCACAGGTGACCATGTCTAATGATGGTTCGATCATAGCCGAGTTACAAGGAAAGTCGATCTTTATTCAGCAGATTTGTGATGCACAGAAAGTTGACAAAAATTTGATTGCTATTCGGATTCGGTGTGAAAGCGATGCGAATCGATTTTGATTGATGCAAATGATTGTTTAAATCATAAAAGTCGATTGTGTGTTCCTAAGAACTCAGATTTGATACAGATGATTCTGAGGCCCATAATGGTCGAATGTCGATACATCCGGGTAGCACAAAAATGTATAACGATTTAAAACAGTTTTATTGGTGGCCTGGCATGAAACGGGACATATCTGAGTTTGTTTCCAAGTGCTTAATCATCAACAAGTGAAAGTGAGCAGCATCGTGTACCGTCCGGACTACTTCAACCAATCATGATACCCGAATGGAAATGGGATAAAATCACAATGGATTTTGTATCCGGTCTTCTGTGACACCGAGTAAGAAAGATCTTTGTATGGGTTATCGTTGATAGACCGACTAAATCAGCTCATTTTATACCATGCGCGTCCGACTATTCCTTTGATAAGCTTGCCGAATTGTATGTGTCGCAGATTGTAAGGTTGCACGGTGTCCGAGTTCCATTGTTTCGATAGGGACCCAAGATTCACATCGCGGTTCGGAAGAAATTGCAAGATGCTTTAGGTACTAAACTTCATTTTAGTACAGACCTTCCATCCATCCGCAAAATGCAGACGGTCGATGCGAGCGAACTATTTTGATACTTGAGGACATGTTGAGGTGTTGCGTTCTCGAGTTTGAAGGCGTGGGAACGATACCTACCTTTGGTTGAATTTGCTTACAATAATAGCTTCCAATCTAGCATAAAAATGGCGCCTTATGAAACCTTATATGGTCGAAAATGTCGCACACACCGTTGTATTGGGTGAGCTCGGTGAAAACAAGATACACGGGGTTGATTGGATCAAAGAAACGAGCGAGTAAGGTGGTTATTATTAGAAGTAATTTAAAAGTCGCCGGATCGTCAAAAGTCCTATGCCGATTTAAAACGTAAGGACATTGAATTTCGTGTCGGAGATCGTGTGCTCTTAAAAGTTTCTCCGTGGAAGAAAATACTCGATTCGGTCGAAAAGGCAAGTTGAGTCCTAGATTTATCGGACCGTATGAAATCATCGGCGTATAGGGCCTGTTGCTTATCGATTGAAACGCCCTTGACTTAGAAAAGATACACAATGTATTTCACGTTTGATGCTTATAAATACAGATCGGATCCGTCCCATGTGATCACCCCCGTCGAGATTGAAATTCGATCCGATTTGACCTATGATGAGGAACCGATCCGTATCTTAGCTCGGGAAACCAAAGAGTTAAGAAATAAAAGAATTCCATTAGTAAAGGTTTTATGGAATCGTCACGGAATTGAAGAGGCTACGTGGGAGCCTGAGAAGTCAATGAGACAACAATATCCGAACTTATTCAACGGTAAAATTTTCGAGGATGAAAATTCTTAAGGGGAGGAGAGTTGTAACAGACCAAATTTGACCCAAATCGGAACGGTGGTTTCGGGACCACGAATCCGAGTCTGAGAAATGTTTTAATATTTTATTTCATGATTATTATATGTGAATGAAAATGTGTGAAAGTTTCGTAGAAAAATTTTATCGTTTAAGTGCTTAATTTGATAAAAAGGATTTAATCGAGAAAACGCGAAAGTTGCATGCTAAAGTGAAAGGTACTAATTTGATTGTGGCTTCTTAAGTGGGTGTACTAAAAGGGCAATTAGCCCATGTGCTATAAGGAGGGACGGCAATAGGCCTTTTAATTTTAAAATTTATGTTATTTTAGTATAATTATAAGTTAAAGATTAGTGTTAATAAATATGATAATTTATATATTTGTTTTAACATAAAATAATAAAGTTTGTTTGTTTTAACATAAAATAATAAAGTTAAGTGGGAAGAAAGAGAACTTCACCTTGTTCTTCTTCCTTGGCCGAATGTAGGAGCTAGAAACTCCATTTTTGGAGCTTGAATTTTCGGCACTTTGGGGCTTAATTAAGGGTATGTGTTTTATTTAGTTTTTGAAAATTTTTGCATATTTGGAATGGTTGCTTTAAATCCTATACAACCCATGTTTAAATTTTTGAAAATACTATGTATATAAGATTCGGCCATTAACATGCTTGGATAGTTTTGATGTTTGATGGTTTTAAATTGAATGTATGTTAAGGATTTACAAGTTTTGTATTGGAGTTTTTGGTGATTTTGAGTTTATAGGGCTAAATTGAAAAGAATAAAATTTTGAAGGATTAAAATGTCAAATAGATGAAATGCATGGACACCCATGGCTATGGCGAAGGTTAAGCCTAGCCATAGTGTTAGGAAATTTTGCATATTTTGAGTTTTGTGTAAAATTGGACCAAATTGTAAAATGGAAAACATTAGGGGCAAAATTGTAAATTGCCCATTTGTGTGTCTTGGGACTAAATTGAGATGAAAAGCAATTAAATGAGCTAAATTTTAATGTGTTTTAGATCAAGAGCAAAGAAAAACGGAATTAGACAGGGAAAGACGAAGGTTCTCGAATAAGCCGATTCTTACGGACTATCGACAACCGAGGTAAGTCCTTTAGCTAAAATATGTCAATAAATTAATTATGAATTTAGTGAATGATGAATTGTGGAAATTTAGAGTATAAATCCATGATATAGCCGAATGTGAATGTATAGTATTGAAGTGAATTTATTTTGGCTAATGCAAGGTGAATAAGTAAGTTCTTGAGCTACCTTATATTTAAAGATTTTTTTACAAATCTAGTGAATGATAAAATTTGTATAAGTTTGGTGTAAAACCATGAGTTGGCCGAATGTGATGATGATGGATTGGATTGATTTCAAATTTATTTAATGCAATGGGAATAAATGTATATGATTCGATATGTGATAGTGAAATGTGAAAAGCATGAAAAAATATTCGACATTCGGGCTTGAGCCTAGCGAGCCTCGTGTCGGCATGACATAATCGGGCTTTATGCCTAGCGGCCTTGTGCCGTGTTATTTATCGGGCTTTTATGCCTAGCGGGGCCTTGTGCGGTGTTATTTATCGGGCTTTTCGCCTAGCGAGCCTTGTGCTTAGTGTTACTTTACGGGCTTTTATGCCTAGCGAGCTTTGATGCCTGGTGATGTATTTTACCAAAGATAAATCGAATCTTTGTTCAAGACAACTTAAAGCTAATTTATTGAGTTTACGTTTCAGGTAAGCATGTAAGGTATGTTATGCTTAATATTACCTGGGTCAAATTAATATTATGAGAATTGTGTTATATGTGTTTGAAATTAATATTGATGGATGTAATATGATGGAATTCGAGTTAGAATGTGCTATTATGGAACAATTGGTTTTCAAGTATAAATGTTAAGAAAGGAAATTTAAATGCGATATGCTTATATGAACTACAAAGAAATGTAGGTTGAAGGAAATGATTCCTAATTTACTTGGGGTTAAAGAATTACTAGTATCTGGCTTTGTATAAATAATTTACTTAACTACCTATGTGAAATGCCATAAGTTGATTGCTTTCATTGCGTAAACAAGTAAATGTTTTATTATCATGAGTTAGGACTTACTAAGCTAGTAAGCTTAATTATGTGAAATGTTCTCCTTTGTTTTATAGATTTTGGTCACGTTATGGGCTCGTGAAGGATCTCCAAGAAGTCATCCACACTATCGCCTTCCTTTGGTATTTTGAATTTTGGTTGCGATTTAGAAGGCATGTGTAGGCTAGATGAAGTTTTAAAAACATACGATGTTTGACCTTGTATATAACAGCCATGCGAATATGGCTAAATATTTAGTTAAGTATGTTTTTGGGGTTTTTGTCATAAATGTTGGTAATATTGGTACTCTTTTAAATCGATGATGTTATAATATCATGTGAATGTTTTAAGTACAAGCTAACTTTCGTAAATGATTAAAATGCATGGATAGTATGAATTGCATGTGAGTATATTCGGTTATAAGCTAGAAATCATATTTAGTATAGAAACAGTCTTTAATTACAGCTGAAGTAATTTCGAAAAATCACCAAAAATAGGATAAGTTGAATTAGATGGTGAATAAGGTATAGAATTAAATCTTATTGTGTGTATTTTTACATGAAAGAAACAGAGTAGGCAAAAGATTTATATATTATGAGATAATTAAGTTTTAGTGAGACCTGCTCTGAATGAATTCGTCAGTCACTGTTCTGTTTTGGAAAAATTGCCATAGATTGTACAAAAATAATTAAGAAGCATGGTTTATATGTGTAGAACCCTTAATGAGTCTATTTTTCATTGGTATAAACAAGAACATCATAGGAAATTTGTCCAATCAGATAACTGCAGTTTTATAGGGACAGGTCAGAATTGTCAAGCAGTGTAATAAGGGTAACTTTGAAGAATAAACTGTACTAATTGGCCACATGAAAAATTCTGGAAAAATTATGGTGAATATTTATATGAGTCTAGTTTCAAGGAAAATTTATGGATCTAAATTTCGAGTTTTGTAACTCGAGTTATGGCCGATTTAGTCAGCGTGACGCAGTTGGACAGCTTTAAAAATTTTACTCCCCGAGTTAATGGTCACGTCTAGTAATGCCACGTACTCGATTCCGACAAGGGTTTCGGGTAAGGGGTGTTACAGTATATTTGGGATGCATGAAAACTATAGTTAAAGGTTAAAGAAGCTAATGTGTATAATATTGCTTTTAGGACTTATTATGGGCATTACAAGTTCCTTGTCATGCCATTTGGTTTGATGAATGCTTCGGCTGCGTTCGTAGATCTCATGAACCGAGTTTTTTAGGCGTACCTGGATCAGTTTATTGTGGGTTTTATCGACGATATTTTGGTTTGCTCTAAAACTGAGGTGGAGCATGATGAACATCTTAGAGTGGTTCTACAAATTCTCCATGAGAATAAGCTCTGTGCTAAGTTGATCAAGTGTGATTTCCAATTAAGAGAAGTCACCTTTCAGGGGTATGTGGTTTCTGTTGAGGGTATTCTAGTGGACGCTAAAAAGATTGAGGCTATTCTCGAGTGGAAATAACCTAGGAATGTCTCTAAAATTTAGAGTTTTCTTGGTTTACCGGGTTATTATAGAAGGTTTGTTGAGGGGTTTTCGTTGATTGCAACTCTTTTAAATAAGTTGTTGCATAAGAATGCACCTTTTGTATGGACTGATGAACAACAATCAAATTTTGAGAAGTTCAACTCTGTTTTGACTCAAGCACCTGTTCTATTACAGTTTGAATTTGGTAAGGAGTTTGTTGTGTATAGTGATGTTTCTCACACCAGTTTGGGTTGTGTTCTAATGTAAGATGGTAAGGTAGTGGCTTACGCATCCAGACAACTTAAACCACATAAAGACAGCTATCTTAAGCACGATCTTGAGTTATGTAACGCCCCTTACCCGTATTAGACACCTAAATCGGGTACGAGGCATTACCACACTTAACCCGCTCAATCATACAATATTGATCCTTAAGAACTTCATTTCAAATTAAAACTTTTCATTTGAGACCATAATGTCCTTATTATAGGCCTACGAGGCCCTAAACTTGCACCCGAAATGATTCAGGACCAAACTGGAAACTTTTGAACACTTAGAAAATTTTGACACAAAATAGGGCCACACGCCCGTGTGACATATCACATGTCCGTGTTCCACACCCTTGTGGATTTATTTTTCAATTCGAACCTACAGGGGCTTTCACATGGCTTGACACACGCCCATGTCCCTCACACGACTATAACACGCACGTGTCTTTGCCCGTGTGTGAAAACATTGACATTCTGTTTATGATGTCATCATCTCAATAAGGTCACACGGCCAAGGCACACGCCCATGTCCTTAGACCGTGTGTCGAATTAAATTCCTAATTTCAGGTGTAGACTTCACATGGCCCGGGCACATGCTCGTGTCTTAGGCTGTGTCTCCCACACTGTCGAGACACACGGCCGTGTCTCAACCCGTGTGTTTACTACTGGGTATTCTGACTTGTCAACCTACTATGCATGGGGACACACAGCCTCTCAACACACCCATGGGGTTGACCGTGTGTCACACACGGCCTAGGCACACGCCCATGTGTCTACCCGTGTGGACATTTGTAGGGCTATCTACCAAACCAAATGCTACCTTACAAAGCAACCATACTTATACCAATTCAATTCAACATATATCATGACCATAAGGCACTTCTAAGAACTCAAATTCAAAACATCCACACAAGCATTTACTTCATGAATTTCATCAACATTGAACAGATGAACTTGTCAAGTATTGACCAATTTCTAATGACCATTTACAAAATGAATTGAACAACATTAATAGCCAACAAATTGGCTAACAAATATGACATAACAAAATGACCAAGTCCTATACATGCCATACTCAAAATAAATCTAACTTTGCTATACCAAAGAGAATTTGATAGTGTGATTCCGAACTCCGATGTCATACGATCCCAAAGTTAGCTTGGCAATACTACAAGGAAAAGGGAAATGAGAGGGGTAAGCATAAAGCTTAGTAAGTTTGCATGAAATAAATAGCAACACAAAGGCTCATAATGCCATCCATCCATTGCATTGAATAAAATCACAAAATCTCAAGCACATTGCCATAACTTACTCATGCTTACTCTAACCAGTTACATGTAATGTCACATATCGTAAACATTTCTCGTGAATTACTCACATGTACCTGTATCACTTCACCACATAGCTTTAGCACTAATCTCATCTCTATTACAACTTAATTATCTATCTCGATGACTCACTTGAATTACCCGAGGATACAATCATCATCATACACATAAATACAATGCCAATGCCACATCCCAGATATGGTCTTAGATGGATCTCGATGCCGATGCCATATCCCATATATGGTCTTATACGGGATCTCATATCGATGTCGATGCCATATCCCGGATATGGTCTTATACGATTTCCATATTCAATGCCGATGCCATATCCCAGATACGGTCTTATACGGGATCTCAATTTGGAGCCGAGGCTATGTCCTAGACATGGTCTTATACAGTACCTTACCAATCTCGTGTCTCGATGATAATATCCTCTCACTTCTTAAAGTCCAACCGGGACTTCAATGTCGTAAATTTTCATCATTTTCTCATTCAACATCTTTACTCAATTTCTTAGAAATAATATTCATCATCACTAATATCAAACATTTTAAAACATACTAGCATGATGTTGAATTTATTACACACAAACTTACCTTGATTTCAAAATAGGCCAATTTATCGATCTAGTCCGATACCTTGCCTTTTCATCAGTGAAGGTTAATTCATCGTTCTTCTTGATCTATAATAGCAAATTAGCTCATTTCATTATCACATTAATTAATGCATTTCAAAAATCATACTTTGATAAAATTACCATTTTGCCCTTAGACTTTCACAAAATGACTATTTTACCCCTAGGCTCGTAAATCAATTCTAATCAAATTTCTTACTTTAACGAGCCTAGTGAACATTTATTTCTCTTATAGAAACTCTCAATATTCATTATTTCATATATTTAACACCTATTTTACAACATTTGCAAAGAGGTCCTCTTAGGTGTTTTTATGGTAACACCTTTCAAAAAGTTGTTTATTTAACAACTAAGACTCATTTTCTTCCATAAAAATGCAGCAAACAACATAAATGCTCACATGGCAAAACTCTAAATTTTCAACCATTTTGCAAAATAGTCCCCTTTTTAGCTAGCTTAAGCTTTAGAGGTTCCAAAAGTACAAATATTATCAAGAAATGATCATAAAAAAACTTACTTGTAAGGAGAAAAGCTTGCTGAAAATTTTGAGCTCTCAAACCCCTATTTTGCTGCTAATTTTTGGTGGAGAAGAAGAGAAGAAAAGATGATATCTTTCCTTTCTTTATTTTATTAATACAAGTCAATTTAATCTACCTAATTTCAACAACTTTGACCAATTTTGACATTGTTTGTCTCCTATGGCCAAACACCCTATATTTAAGGGTTTAATTGCACATTAAGGGCCTCCAATTAATATTCTATGGCTTTTAGACACCTTTACTTGTAAAATAGAACTTTCACACTTTATGCAATTTAGTCTTTTTTCACAATTGAGCACGCAATCGCTAAAATTAAAGCACCAAAATTTTCATGCACTCTTGTAATCATGCTATTACATATAAAATAAAATTAAAATAATTTTATCTAACCTCGGATTAGTGGTTTTGAAACCACTGTTTCTACTAGCCCTTAAATTGGGCTATTACAAGTTAGCTGCGATTGTCTTTACTTTGAAAATTTTGAGGCATTATCTTTATGGTGAGAGGTGTAGTATTTACATCGATCATAAGATCCTCAAGTACCTCATTACTCAAAAGGAGTTGAATCTTAGGCAACGTAGATGGATCGAGTTGTTTAAAGACTACGACTGCATCATTGGGTATCATCCTAGTAAGGCCACTGTTGTGGCCAATGCTCTTAGCCGTAGATCAATTTCTATTTTGAGGGTGATGTTTTCTCGCCTAAGTCTATTTTAGGGTGGAAGTTTGTTAGCCGAGTTGCAAGTTAAGCGAACTTGAATTGATCAGATTTAGGGTAAACAATTCGAGGATGATTCTTTGGTTCATTGGTTTCAACAGGTTGAGAAGGTAAGACTTCTGATTTTGGGTTTAATAATGTAGGTGTGTTGTGCTTTAAAGGTCGAGTTTGTGTGTTGAATAACACGGAGTTGCGACAGTCTATCTTGCAGAAAGCGCATAGTAGCCCTTATACTATGCATGCTGGTGTGAATAAGATGTATAGAGATCTCCGGGAGTTGTATTGGTGGCCCGATTTAAAACGTGAGGTAACCGACTTTGTTTCTCGATGTTTGATGTGCTAGTAAGTTAAGGCTGAACACCAACTGCCTTAGGGTTTGCTTCAACCTGTTAAGATTCCTCTTTGGAAATGGGAGTGTGTAACTATGGATTTCGTTAGTAAGTTGCCCTTGACACCTACTAAGAAGGATTCTGTTTGGGTCATCGTGGATTAGTTGACCAAGTCTACTTATTTTTTTCTGTTAGGACCGATTATTCTCTGCAAAAGCTAATGAAGTTATATATTTCTAAGATTGTTAGACTGCATGGGGTTTCAGTATCGATTATCTCTGATAGAGACCCTTGATTTACGTCTTGGTTTTGGAAGAAACTGTTAAGGGTTTGGGTACTCGGTTGGACTTCAGTACTGCATTCCATCCTCAGACTAATGGGTAATATGAGATAGTTATTTAGATATATGAGGATATGCTACGGAGTTGTGTTATTGACTTCTGTGGTAGTTGGGAGGAGTTTCTTCCATTGGCTGAGTTCACATATAATAACCACATTCAATCCAATACTAGATGACAACTTATGAGGCTCTTTATGGTCGTAAGTGTCGCACCCTTTTGTGTTGGACTAAGTTGGGTGAGAGGCGGATTATGGGTCCTGATTTTGTTTCTGAGATTGAGGACAAAGTTAGATTGATATAAGATCGTCTTAAAGAAGCTTCTAACAGACATAAGTCTTATATGGATCTAAAGAGGAGAGATATTGAGTTTGTTGTGGGAGATCAAGTTTTTCTTAAGGTATCTCTGTGGAAGAAGGTCTTTCGGTTTGGACGTAAGGGCAAGTTGAGCCCTAGGTTTATTGGGCCTTATTAGATTCTGAAACATGTTGGGCCAGTCTCCTATCAGTTAGAGTTACCTTCAGAGTGAGATCGTATTTTTTTATGTGTTCCACGTCTTTATGTTGAGGCGATATTAATCTGACCCATATCATATTGTATATGTTGAGAAGATTGAGATGAGATCGGATTTGACTTTCAAGGAGGAGTCGGTTCAAATTCTAGATAAAGAGGTTAAGGTCTTAAGGAAAAAGACTATTTCATTAGTTAAGGTTCTGTGTTGAAATCATGGTATCGAGGAAGCCACATGGGAGCCTGAGGATTTGATTCGACAAAAAATACCCACATCTATTTGATTAAAGTAATTTCAAGATCAAAATTTATTTTAGAGGGAGAGTTGTAACGCCCCAAAAATTTTAGTTTTTGGAATCGTTAAAATTTGTCAAGTGAATTGATTTGGTTCAGTGGTTAAGTGTTGTGTTCGTTTGTGAGAGGTCTTATGTTCAAATCCCTCTCTTTGAAATTTTTGTTATTTTTCCCCTATTTCTATCTTTGAACATTTGATTTAAATTTAATTCTGGCGCAAGTATTGACAAGAATGAGCCTGCTAGTTTAGTGGTAAGGTGTCAGCTTAGTCTTTGGTCTTGTAATCGAATCCCTACATGTGCAAACGAGAATATTTTTGCTAAATTTCTACTTGTGCCATCCATGTGGTAGAGTTTGGGTGGATTCGAATTCTTTGGAAATTTGATAGGATTAGGTACCTGATTTAGTAGGATTAGTGGGGGAGGTAGGTAGTTGATTTAAAATTGTTTTGAAAGTGACATATGCTCACTTATTGGTGTGTGAGGTTAGATAGGTACTGGTACCCTATTTGGTGTGTAGGAATGGACGAAGATGGTGTGTAATGGATGGGGGTAGGGTCTGATTTTGCATCTGAATATGTATCTGTATATGATTATGAAAACGTATCTGGGCATTAATCTGAAATACTATCTGTTAATTTATATGCATCTGATTTGTTGTTTGAGATATGTTGCACACTGAGCTCGTAAACTCACTTTTTGTATGTTTTCCTCTTAGGTAGCTAGCAAACTTAGGGCGGATCGGCGTAGCAAGAGCTCGATTTAAATTGTTGTTTCCTTAATTCTGTTAAGTTTAAGAATTATTTTCAACTGGACTGTTTTATTTGGACTTTTTGGAGACTGTTATTTATTTTGGATTTTATTCTTCATTTGAACTGCTCTATCGTATTTTGAATATTTTATATCAAATTACAATGCACTGAATTTTCAAAACCAAGTTACGATTTTCAAAACTCTGTTTAACTTAAGAATTCGTCTACAAAATTAAGTGATTTTGTAAGTGTTTTTCTAGAATTAAAAAGAATTAATTGGAATAATGTATTTTTCCCTAAAAATTGGAAATATTGTTATCAAGTATTGTTTTACGAAACATTTTTGAATTTTAAGTTTCTGATTTTCAAATGAACATATGTAATTTCTTAGAATTCGACTATAATGTCTAGGCCGGCTATTATGTGTTACAGTCATTAGGAGTTAATAATAAATTTTGGTTTTTGTTGTTAATTATTTGTATGGTTAGAGACGTAATTTAAGCATACATCCTTAATTTAAATTTGAAAGCAATTTAACTTTCATTTTCTTACTCAAAATGAAAAACAAATATGTATAATATATATATATATATATATATATATATCTTAATAGGAGTAATTAGGGTCCATTTAGGTATTTCAAATTTAAATTAATAATTTCTTTTATAACTTTTTCCTTTTTATTCTCTTTAATATAACTGATTACTAATTTACCTAATAAACCCCATTAACATGTATTTTAAAATGTTAATTATTTAATTAAATTATTATAATTTTATTATTACGTTTCATTTCCAAATAAACCATATCCATTTATCTCTAAATAATTATATTTTATTTTCTTAATTTTTTACATTTAAAAAAAATTGAGGTTGCAATTTATATTTCTACATAGATACCAAGTCTTTGAATTTATTATAATAGTTTGATTTCAATATTTTTTAAATTAAAAAGTATTTTTTAATATTGTTTGCTTCTAAAATTCAACCGAATGGTTAACTAAATATGGGTAGTGTAATTATTTTTCTTTAAAAAAAACGTTATTTTTTAATGAAATTTCACTGTTATTTTAGTAAGGTTGCGTTCTCTATTGCTTCTGGGATGAATTTTTCCACAAAAAATATTTTTCTCTGAAAAACAATGAAGAATAGATATCAGTGGAGCAAATTTTCTAACTTTTTTAAGTGTTTTTTCACAGATGAAAAAGAAGAAAATTTTAGCTTTTCTCAAGCCAAAAGTGCTTTTGGCTGGTATTTTACCTTTTTAACTTACACTTTTTCTCCTTCACGTTAGATTTTTTTCCCTTTTTTCCTTTGTCTGAACTTGTACTCTGATTTTTTTCTTCTCTTCTTCTTCTAATTGCTCATTATGCTTTACTTTTTTTCTGGTTGTTTGATTTTATGAAATAATTATGAAATATAGTTTAATTTTTTCACATTTCTTTCATCTTTGCTCTTTATTTGAAATTTTGTTGATTGTTAATTTCTTTTCAGTAATTTATGTTTAAGGTTAGTTTGAGTTTAGGCTAAAGTAATTAATTAATTTTATTATTGTTTTGGATTTACACCACTAATTCGTAACTCGAATAGATTAGTATTTATTTTCTGTAATTAAATTAATAGTGATTTTCTCTAATCGAGAATCCCTTGGATATGATTCTCGGGATACTTACCAAATGTTTCATTGCAAACAAACTATATTACAATTTCACCCGTATGCTTGCGAACACCACTGCTTGATTATGTATATTTTTGCTGCAATATTTCTAGTCCATACGCTCACACATTTTGCAGCGGTCATGTTTTAATCTATTGAATACACTTGATGGATTGACTATATGAGAGTGAAGTGGGGCCACTTCTATGAGACTTATTGCAGAGCCTCTAGAGCACTCATGAAAAACTAGGTACATGCATTGCCCATTAGTGTGCAATTGCGTCGAACAATAATATTATAGGTATAATGTGATTGATGAGAATTTTAATTTAAGCCAAGAATTCTTGGCTTATAAAAACTTTATGTTTCACCAATTATTTTTTGGAAAATCGATTTGAAAACAGTGAAAGTAGAACAAAATTTTAAAAATTTTCTTTTTTAAAATTAACTAGTTGAGATATTTATAGTAATAAACCTATTACATGAACTATACTTGTGTTTTTGGATTAGGAAAACTTCATCTTTTTCGAGTTTTAACCATTTGATCTTCTTCGCTAATTCCAAACTCGATTTGCTAGAGTATAGGCTCAATTCACAATTCAATGAAAACTTTAGTGAAACTCTCAAGAGCTAGAAACTGAAGGCGAACTCTACCAAAATATAGAATTTGTTTTGGTAAAATATCTTGACTATATATTGAAAGAATACCGACATATATTTAGTGTCTATCTATTAGTTTCTATTTATAAAGAAAACAAAAGTTTTATTCAAACAAGGTATAAACGAAATAATAATATTTTAGTAGGAAAACTAACTCTCACTATGGATAAACTCGTATAATTTAACGCTATAGTCTTTAAACCAAGTCATATAATTTATTCAACCCAATAAATATATTTATTATACCCAAAATATTATTTATTTATTTAATTAATTCAATTATTTTCTCAATCCAATTCTATTTCTGTTAAAGCCATGTCGACTTTACTATACTAGAATCTATGCATAAATAATCAATTTAATTAACTTTTTCTCATGAAACTATGATGACTTTATTAATTTAATTTACACTTTAAACTTCAATTATTTAATTATAAATTAATTAAATAATAATTTGAAGAATTTAATTAATTACCAGGTCATCTCTTGTTCATAACGAGAAAATGCATTCACTGTGGATAGTGAAACATGCAATCTATTTCTCTAGTTTATCATTTTACATTTTCATATCATCGATTAATGCAAATAATCAATGTTATGTCGAGCTAGCAGAAGGACCGATTGGACATATACAATTAGGGCTCAAATAATTTGTAATTAAGTTCCGACTCTTCGTCTATTAATTAGAACATTATTTAGTCATGTAATCATTCCACTAAAGTACCATGATTGTGCTCTCCCTATTATATGCTATTACATAAACTACTATATCAAGTGCTTGTCTAATGACCTTGTCATATGTGTGTTCCCTTCATAGGACATTCTTAATCTTTTTGGGATAAAATTTATTCTCCCAATATGATCATATTTTTTCTCATGGTAACCATTACATCTTCCTTCATGAAAAAGTCAATTACTAACAAATAGTAATTAAATCATTTAATGTCAATGTTACCTTTTCATCTATCATGTAATGCCGATGAGAAAATATCATCAACCCTTTTTTGGGGGGGGCTATGAATTCTACTATCGTAGGTGAGTCTATGTCATGCAGAAGTCATATACCAAATGTACCAACATTCGGTTCTATTACCAATTGAACTCAAGCTATCATAAATCAAAGTATACGAATCATGTAAACATAGCCCTAATTGTTACAAGCAAATAAATCCATAAATGGATCTAGGATTTACTCTACTTAGATCTTATTCAATGTATTGTCAGTCCAATCAATCAAATATATATATCTCTATCTTCTAGGAATCATCCTCTCCAATACTTAGGATATGATATCTCCCTATTTGGACTTGATAGACAACAACTGACTTGCTTAATTTCGATTAAACTACGAACTTATTTAGATCATCTATTAACACAAGCTATCTTATTGCATTATGATCCGACCACAACATGCAGCTTAGTATTTTCTAAACGATGGATAATCAATGAGCTAATATTTGTTTTTATTTTGTTTTGCATGCAAAAACTATTTAAGGACATTATACAAAATATATCAATAATGATGATGGAGTTTATCAAACCAATTTGTTAAAAAAAACACAAATACATAGACGTAATCATTATACTAAAGACACTAGATCCCAACATTATTTTATAAATCATTTCTCATTCTTTCTAGTTTTGGTTCAGAGTCCAAAAGGCACCAGATTTGATGCTATCTAAATAGAAGATACTCAACAAAATTTTAACCTTGCATATTTTGAAATATGTGAGTGGTTGATGAAAAAATTGAGGTATTACAAAAGAGCCAAATCTCACAATCCATAACAAAAATTTAAAAGACCTTTGTTTATAAGGGTTTGTGTTTTATTAGACTAGTAAGAACCAAGTTGAGAGGGTTGACTTATGCACGTGAGAATTGGGTCCGAATGGGCAGTGTAGTATAGAACATTTTTTAAACTATTTTTTGTTAAGTTAAATCTACTTACCTTTGCTATTTTTAGTAAGTAAAAATCCTATATATATCGTGATTTACTTTCACTCTAATTAAACCTTAAAAAACTCTATCATTCTCCTCTCTCTCGTCCTTTCCTCCTTAAGGCCGTTAAGTATTTTCGGTTGAGATTAATTATTTATTCCTATTCCTGTTTTATAATAACAGAGCTCGTGTAATAATTTTCTAAGCCTCATGAGATTTATTGGTTTAAGAAGGGAGGCAAGTAAAACCATAAAGGTTAGTAAACAACATATTGTTTCTTCTTGTTCTTCTTATAAAAGAAAATGTAGAAATCGTCCTTTTGCCTTCAATACATTAATTTCAATCAAGTGTAAACTACACAGTTAGTCACTAAATTATAAATAAATTTTAGTTTTGATTGTTGAATTATTTAAAAATTTCTATATAAGTCGTTAAACTGTTTAAAAAATGGTAATCAATTTATAGGGAAACTGGACATTAATTTCCATCAAAAGTATAAGCAATTCATAATTTTATACACATTAAAACAAAGGTCATAAACCCAAAATCAGATTATAAATACATCAGATAAACCAAGAACTTGTAGCTTTTCTTTAGGCCTAAAAACCCTTTCTTTTTCCCAAGAAACCCAATTCATATAATCAATATATATATGTACCTAGACAATGCTGGGGACAAGTTTGGTTATGAAGAACACCATGGACGTCATTCTTGGACTGAAATTCTCTTCTACAGTTCTTCAAAATCTTCTTCAAACCAACACTAGTTTCTTCTCTTGTCCTTGCATGTATTCTTGATATTTCTTGTAGAACTTCATCTTTTCTTAACAATAAATTAGTATTATTATTGTTGTTATTTTTTTTAATACAAATCTACATTAAATGAGCCTTTAAATCAATTTGAATAAAATCAAATAGAGATGTTTGTCTTTTTAAAACAAATTCTGTAAATGGAGAGAACATAAGTTTAGTTATTCAATAACTACTAAGTTGGTTTACATATATATATATAAGTTCCACACTTGATTCGCAATCAATGTGGGACTAATACTTTTCATTTTCCTCAACAGAATTTACAAGTAGTTTACTTTGAGTATCAATTTCTTATTCATCACTAACCATATTAAGCATATAATATCTCATTGTAAAGGTCTTATGGGGTAAAATATAAAATTATAATTTTATGATCAAAACTCCTTATTTACTGATCGAAAATATGTCTCAAAGATTCTAAAAACCATATTTTTCCAACAGAAAGAGAGAAACAACAATTCAAGAAGACATGGAAACTGACGGTGGTGGTGATGGTGATGTGCAATTTGAGATCTGGTGTGATGCCAGCGGGGATTGGCAGTGGAGTGTTGAGGGTAAAATAGAGCTGATAGACCTTATCGAAGAGGTTAAAATGATGAGAATCTACTCCGCATAATAGCGGAGGTACTCCCGAGAATAGCGGAAGCTTTTCGTTTCAGCCCGGCAAACCTCAATAAAAGAGTTGTGGAAATATGAATTATGACGAAAAATAAAATTATATAAATAACAAATGAGATTTCATTGAGAAGTAAAGTGTAAGTGTAAAAAATCTATGATCAATTTTTTGTATGTGTAGAATATTGTATATAAAATGATAAAAATATTTTTAAACTGATACCAGAAAATATTTTAATATTTATTCAATTAAATTATTGTATATCAATTGCTGGCAAACAGAATAAAATGGCTCTATTTGTAAAGCAGGGGAAATTTGAAGCGGTAAGTTAAGGATAATAGAGAGATTTAACAACGAAAATTATTTGTTACTACACCGGTGCCAAGTATATTAGTTATTTATATATGTATTATTGCATTCAAGAATATAAAATAATTTCCATTTTATAGTGTTGGAGGTTAGCCAAACAATACACATGAGATAGCATTTCCAAATCTGAAATACGAACTATTAGTTAAATCCGGCATTTCTCATTTACCAACTAGTTTTGAGCCAATCATATAAATTGCTTACATAATACATAGTTTATTGTTTTTTAACTAGTTTTGATTGAAACGACAAGCCAATCTTTACCTTGCTGACACAGACAATCATGCAAAACGCGATTCGACTCAGTTCACATTCTACTCACCCGAGTGGAAGATGAACCCATTCCCTTTGCAATTTCCCTCAGAACAAACTTGAGAATCTTCCCGGTTGAAGTCTTGGGTAATTCATCCTTAAACACCACCGTTTTGGGCACCATGTAGTGTGGCAACTTGGCTCTACAGTACTCCATAATCTCACTCTCACTGGGTTTCCGAGTTAACTCAACTTTCAAGCTCACAAAAGCACAAGGAGTCTCTCCCCAATACTCATCCGGCCTAGCCACCACCGCTGCTTCATTGATAGCTGGGTGAGTGTACAAAATGGATTCAACTTCGACACTGCTCAGATTCTCCCCGCCGCTAATTATAACATCCTTTGAACGATCTTTGATTTCCATATATCCATCGGGGTGGATCACCCCAACATCGCCGGTGTAAAACCAGCCGTCTTCTTTCAAGCAATTGGATGTGGCATTTGGGTCCTTTAGATACCCCAACATGATACAAGGACCTCTCAAAACGATTTCCCCAAGGCTTGACCCGTCTCGCTTTACTCTCAGTCCTGACTCGGGATCCACTATGTCCGCTTCCGTCACAGTCAGAGTTCTCACTCCTTGTCTCGCTTTCAGCCTCGCCCTCTCCGCCAATGGAAACTTGTTCCATTCCCTTTTCCAAGCACAAGAAACAACCAGTCCTCCCGTTTCGGTTAACCCGTATCCGTGACTCACTATGAAACCGAGTGACTCGGTCCTGGAAAGAACCGCTGCTGGCGGTGGAGCTCCAGCGGTGAGGATTTGGACTGGATTTTGGAGTGGTTTAGTTTCAGGAGAATTTGATAACATGTTAAGCACCACGGGGGCTCCACACATATGAGTGACGCCATGTTTTCTGATCAAACTATAGATGATTCGGGCGTCGAATTTTCGAACGCAAATATTAGTTCCACCGACGGCAGCCATCCCCCAAGTGAAACTCCACCCATTAGCATGAAACATTGGGAGTGTCCATAAGTAAACAGGTTGTTTTGGAACTTCCCAATCGATTAAAGAATCAACGGTGATGGTGAAAACTGCCCTGTGGCAATGAACCACTCCTTTAGGAGACGAGGTGGTACCTGATGTATAGTTCAAAACAATCGGATTCCACTCACTTTCAGGCCGAATCCACTTGAAACCAGGGTTGCCTTTCTCCACCAGACTCTCATACGTGCAACAGAAGCGAGAGTCAAGGGTGGAACTCACACCATCATCCTCATCATCTTTGATTAAGACCAGAAGTGGGGGGGTTTCGTTGGGAGGAAACAAAGAGATGGCTTCCAAGGCCAGAGACTGAGAAAGGGTATCGACGAAGAGGAGCTTTGATTCACTGTGACATAGGAGGATGGAGACAGTGCGGGCATCAAGGCGGGTGTTGATGCTGTTTAGGACAGCACCAGACATGGGAACAGCGAAATGAAGCTCGTACATTGCTGGGATGTTGGGGGCTAAAACGGAAACGACGTGGCCCGTTTTGATGCCGGTAGAGGAGAGGGAAGAAGCTAACTGGAGACATCGCCGGTGGGTTTCAGACCAAGTGTAGGAAGTATTATTGTAGATGATGGAGGTGCAATCACCGTACACGGTGGCTGCTCTGTCTAAGAAGCCTAGTGGGGTGAGAGGGGAAGAATTTGCAGGCCTTGACTTTAGCTCTTCCATTAATTTTTCCTCCTTGGAACGTAGGTGGTTTGGTTTTTTTTTTTTTTTTTTTTTTTTTTTTCTTATAACCTTTTAGAGGTGTGTTTTGTGGGTGTGTAACGATAGAGATTCAATAATTACAAGTAAACACAAATTAAATTTTGAACAAAAAAAACGGAACACAGATTAGATTTGATTGTTCAAACAGAAAAACAAGGGAAGAAACAGGCGACTAATTAAAGCTCCTCCGGTGTGGTGTAGTCAAAGGATCTCGGTATTTGTATAGCTCATCAGTGATTGAAAATGTCTAATCATGAAAAGCATCCCTCTATTTTACTGAATGGACATTTTAGTCCTTTTTTTATATAATTACATGAGAGGAATGAGGTTAGTTGGGATCAAACTCAAGCTCTTATACTTATAACATAATATTTTTTTCATTGGGTTAAGAGGTTGTTGACTTAATTCTTATATTTTAATTTGCTTTACAAAAACTAATAAATTAGTCTCATTAGATAACACTATTAAACATTGCCTTTGAATTGTTAACCTTAAAATCATCGGTTTTTGTAATTCATATGCACAAAATAGTTAAAATCAAAAATTCAACAATCTATATAGAATAAATTAGCAAAAAAATTATAGTTCAACTTAATGTATTTACCAACAACTAAACTAATTTTTTAATTTTCGTAAAGTACAAAGATCAAATTTGACAAATCAAAATAATGAGACTAACTTATTAATTTTAATAAAATAAGAAGATACAATTCATAATTGGACCATTCTTTGAAAGTAAATATTGAAGCAAAGAAGGAAAATATCGTACATGGCATGTCTAAAATGATGACAAATGACATCTCTAATTGGTTGACACATCATTAATTATGATATTAAAATAGTAACGGGACCCACTATTATGCATAATATTTACCATAATTAAGTTAATATGTATTTTTAGTTAGAACCTACATTAATGTTTAAACATATTTAGTAAATAGTTAATTACTATATATAGTTTTACCATAATTAGTTTATCTAATATAAATTCACCACAATCAATTAATATATATTAACCATAATTAGTTCACATAATATAATTAATCATAATTACTTAATATACATTTACTATAATTAGTTTACATATTTACAATAATATACATTTGTGTATCACATTTAATAATAGTTACATAAAATTGAAAAATTATATATATTTTGTGACAAAGAAGAATTAAAAAAAATTACATCACAAAATGCAATCCCCCCAAACGGGGAGATTTCGAAAACTTGTAATCATTGACTATCCAAGTGAATCAACTTGACCAGTATTAGCTTCTTAGTTCTCTTCTCTAAGGATATGGCAAACACTCTAATGTTGAATCTGAGAAAACAACTGAATAATCCTTCTAATCAAAGCAAAGTTAGACCCTCCTATAAATCCCTATTTTATGGCATTAGCCACTTCAAGGCTATTTGTCTGAACCAATATATTATCATATCCTCGATCAACCAAGATGCCTAAGTCATCTAAGATGTCTCACAATTTAACCTCGAGCGCTGAGCAACTCCCCAAGAATCTATTAAAGCCAAAGATCCACTTCTCATTTCGGTCTCGCATAATTCATCCTACTGAAGCAGAACCATCCTCAAGCCTAACAAAACCATTAGTATTCAAGTAGACCCAATTTCCAGGCAAATTGGAGCACGAAGTCAGAGCCTAAATCGAATTCGTTGGACCCCTAGCTATCATCATAAACTGTTTGGCTAGCTATATGAGACCTTAATAGTGTCGTTGTTGCTCCAAGATGCACCTTGAAAAATAAAGAGATTGTGATATTTCCATATGCACCATATGAGGATCCCAAAAAAGCACTTCTAGTAGACCTATCCAAATCCCAAGTCATGCCCATTCTGCAGGTTTGATGTGATCAATTCTTGTAAATTTCCTGAATAAAAGCTAACAATTTGATCTGTAACACCCCAAACCCGGCCTAAAAGTTAGGCCCGAATCCGGCATATCACATTGAAGTGTTTTTGCGAAAACCTTGTTTTCATTGAAAACCTTTCTAAAGAAAAGTTAAGTAAAATCCAGATTGCTTTCAAAACAAGGTGTAGCCAAAAACCATTTCCTTGTTACTATGTAAAAAAAAAATATTCCTTTGACAGCGGAAGCTCGTTCTTAAAACACAATTATTTTCAAAAACTTGAAATATGCTTAAAAGAAATAAATCCAGGTTCTGTTTCAAAATTTCAATGCATAGTGGAAGTAATGGAATAATAACTAGAGGGCAAGCCTTATTACAATCCGAAATAAAATAACTTAAAATAAATAACTTAAAATCTAGAATTTAGATATTAAGAAAAACAGGTCTAATCGTCTTGCTAGTTGGCCACCTCTGAGTCCCTCCATCCGTCGAACCGCCTACTGAGGATCACTTGAGAGAAAACAAAAAAAAAGGAGTGAGTTTTTGAAAACTCAGTGTGTACGACCCTCGTCAAACAAATAGCACACATATCATAATAATAACATAATAATATCATACATGCAATGCAGTGTAAACCCTCCCCAAATAATCCATCTGGTACACTTCGTCTCCGTCCAACCGAAACACTTCTGTGGGGATTTCTAAATCGACCCACCCATCTGATACACTTCAAGGGTAGCCCAGTTGCGGTACTACCAAACGTTGTAGCAAAGCTGCTTATCATATAATAAGCTTAAAAAGCCATCGATGGATCCACAATTGTCAAGCAACCATACGATCCCCATATACTTCCTCTGTTCCATAATTCCCACCCATATGCCTAAATAGAATATCATACGAATGAAACGAATGTACATGTAACATCCATAAATCTTACAATCAACACATAGGGGCATTTTAGTCATTTCACAAATCAAGAGTATTTCGGTAATTTTGCAATTCAGTGGTATTTCTGTAATCCTACCCTACAGGGGTATTTCAGTAATTCTTAACAGTATGGGTCTTAATTACGAACCTTGGCTCGTCAACAAGTCCTCGCGGCTAAGTGAACAGACACTACACACCAGGTAGGATTCTAGAGAAGAGGAGGTGAGTCATTAAGACCGCTTAAGTACCAAGCTCTCCCTAGATCCAATCTTAGACATGCACATGCCCGTTGCCATACTTAAACGTTATGACTTGTTCACAGTCGCACTTAATAAATTATTGAAGTTTTATGTAAGCAATTTACCAAATACTAAGCCCAAGACCCCTTACGAAGCCCAAACAAATTCACATACATTCATATGGCCCATCAGGCCCAATCTCATTCGTATGGTCCATTAGGCCAAATCACATTCATATGCCCGTCTGGCCCAATCACATTCATATGGCCCGTCTGGCCCAATCACATTTGTATGGCCCATTAGGCCCGATCATAATCAAATCATACAACCATCCATATCAATCCATCATTCAATTTCATATATCAACTCTTGCCGATTTGGGCCCACAAGCTCGGTAGGCCCATTTAGCCCCTTCTGGCCTGGTTGGCCAATAGTGGCCCGAGACCATGAGATAGCTCTCTTGGCTCTGTTAATCGTACCGGTGTTCCCACACGAATGTTCACACGCTCGTGTGGTTGCCAGCGCCAACCTTTCGGCTTTTCAGCATTCCGATTTTTTGGTATTTCAGCTTTTGCCGATTTGTCGTGTGTGAAGTGTATGTACACACCTGGTAAATGAGACGTGTTACACTATCCTCAGCCTTGAACCTACAACCAATACCAACCTCTAATCAATCACACACTTAACCATAATATTTACCAAAAACCGAAGCCTTACCTTAACCTTACCGTGTGCCACCAGTCCTAATAGCCCTTCCTTAGCCACTACTCACGAATATCCCCTAGATCTGCATCAATCTTAATCATTAAAGACAAAATAATAGGTGACTTGTATCCACTTAAGTCACCCTTTTCCCTTACTATAGACTATTCGGCCAACTTATCCCAAAATCAAGAACACTTACCCAAAAACCGAAACGTATGAATAGCTTTTCGGCAGAGACTTGTAGATCCAAGCTTGATTCTAATTTTTCCAAGATCCGATCCACCAAAAATCAAAGGAATGATGACAGCACGACAGAGATTTGGTCATTAGAGTATTCGGCACAAGGTTTGGGGCGATGAAGAAATCGACTCCAAGAGCAAAGTTTTTTGGCTTTTGAAGTCACAAATATTTGGTCCCCAACAATTGAGATGAAGGTGGGACGGCACAAGCAATGGAGAAAGAAGAGAATGATATTCGATTTAAGGCTTTAGGAGAGAAGAAAAGAAAACACGTAAGGAAGAGGCAAGGTTTAGAACAAAAAAAGTGAAGAAGAATTCGACAGAGCACTATAGTTGCCGAAATAGCACAAAGAGAATTCCAATTGCCGAAATAGCACAAAGGGAATTCAGCACCCCCTATTTATACACAAAACCGACCCCCCAAAGTCCCAATTGGCTCCAACTCTTCCCCATCTCATCTTCTCGTTTTTCTCCCTGATAACTCCCCAATCATTTTCCTAAATTTTCTCTTCTGATCACTCGCCTTAGAGTCCATCCTCACACCACTTCCAACCTTCTAGAAGGCCAAAATTAAACTCCTAAAAATGCTATACTAGGATTCGAACCTAGGATCTCCTTGTTAGCCTATAACGCCACCTTTTTATACCCTAAGTCGTGTCACTTAGCCACTCCACCACAAGGCTCTTTGATGCCATTTTTCCCTATTTTTATTTAAAAGCCCAACTACTCACCGCCCTGGTTCCTTTAATAATTAATTAAAAATTCCTTCTCCTCAAAATTCGAACCCAGCACTTCTCCAACACCCCTAGACATTCCAAGTTTATTAAACCCTTAAATCCAACATGTCATTTGTCATTTTCTTGCTTTAAAAAAAATCATGAGAGCCAAAGCCCAAAGCCCAATTCATCTAGGCCCAAATTCGGGGCGTTTTATGATCAGTAGGAATTAAAAGGTTCCAAATATCCCTTGCAGCAAGACAATCCCCAATATCATGCAACATATCCTCAGTGATATGCCCACAAACCCCACACACTAAGCAATGGCTGATACCTCATCGGACTCTTTCCATATTAGTGAGCGACATCTACTTGAAAGCAAGCCTAAAAAAATATCTAACCCTTTGTGGTCCTTGAAACTTCTAGGAGATCTTCCACACAACTTCCTTCGGCTTCCAGGAATTTTCCCGAATTTCCCCATATGTGCTTTTAACCGAAAAGGAACCTGTCGACATACCTCCCCAGATGATCCACAGCACCTATTGTCGGGTGTGGTGGAGGTACCCTAATAATAACTACATAAAATTGAAAAAATATATTAAATATGTTAAAAAAAATCCATATATCATAATTAATATCAAAATATAAATGTATTTAATATGAAAGAGAATTATTTTTAAATATTAATTTTTTTGTCCTAATATATATTGATCATAATACAAAATTTAAAAATTAAACATTTACGTTTCGTTTGAGAAATTTTTATTTATTTATTATGCATGTATTACAATAATTAAACATAAAATAAAAAATAGTTAATACAATTTTAAACTTAAAATTAGAAACATAACGAATAACTCTTGTAATAAATAATATCACTTCATAATAAGTGAATTTTTTTTTTGCTAAAAATAAGCCATCGGATTGGTTAAATATTATCGATTGAATTAGTTTATTGCTAACCTATATACTAAAACATGTGTAAAATATAATATTCCTACCGAACGTAGCATTATATTATAGTGTTTTTACTTTCTCAAACATAGTATTGATGAAATTTTGTACCAATTTTTTAACAAATAAATATAATATATTTTAATTAATACACACAATCAATTCATGCATCGCATGCAAAAACATGTATGTATATACTACTTATAAAATCCCTTATTGAGTTGATATCACAAATTAATTCAACATCAACTTAATTGAAAAAAAAGTTAAATTAAAAATATTAAAAAATAATTTTTATTATAAGGATATGTCTTTCGATTCTTATATATTCTTAAACTAAAACAAGAAAAAATGTCAAAATAGATTGATGGTTAAGTCATGAAGTTCAAGATTTTATGGGTGTGGTTTAATATGTTAATTTTTATATATTTTTTTGTCGGTAAAAGGATTTCTTCATTCCTTTTCAATTTTGAAATTTGAGTAAATTGGCCTTTGTAGGGCCCAAAATTTGCCCGGGCCCATTATAAACCATACAAAAACAAAAATAATAAAACACCAAAAATTGAAAGTCCAGTCCATTACAAAATGGCAAACCCAAATAAATGAGCCCAATCCAATTACATGGCCCAAATGGCCCAAATATTTTAAGATTACAGAAAACCTTAGGGAAGCCCTTAACCTTAACAGCGCCGCGCGCGTGCCTCCAAGCGCGCCACCCGGCACGCCTCCACGGACGCCACTACGCACGCCTCCACAGCCTTCGTACCTCCAGTGAGCCTTCGTATGCCACGTCCGCGCCTTCCGTACCTGCAAACAAATAGCAGAGAAACGACAGCAAATAGGAGATAACAAAGATTGTATTTTGATTTTTCTTCTTCTTGGCTATAAAAAGAAGCCAGAAAAACATTGTCTTTTTCGGCCTTACGATTTTCGAATACAAAGATAGAAAAGCAGAGGTATTTTTCACCCTTGTTTCGCATATCACGCATGCATATAGAAATAGAAATAGTATTAAAGGTTTTTACCTTTTTTGCGACCATCGGAGCCGAAAACTGAAGCGTTTTTTTTTTCCTTTCTTTCAATTTTTGGAGGGGTCTTGAGTGTTTGGAGGTCAGGTCTGGGTTAGGGGGAGTAAAGCAATTGAAATGGGCCTCTTTTGGTCTCCTCCGACCACCGTGGACTGCGGCACCATTAACGGCGACTGACGGCCGCCACGGTGGCCCGATGGCCTGGAATCGGGAGCTGGAGAGAAAAATCCTTCTCCCCTTTGTTTTTTTTAAATCAAACATCAAATGACTTTTTTCTAAAAACAAATTTTGCCTTTTATAGGTGTGAGATACGGCGTCGTTTAAGGCTAATGGCAATAGCTTCAAAACGGCATCGTTTTGAGATGGATCAGTTTGACCCGACCCGATACCCTCAAGATCTGCGTGTTTACGCGTTGAAGGGGTAATTGCGCACTTGGTCCCTCCACTCTGCGCTGATATACGATTGGGCCCTATTTGCATTTCTTCCGTTCTTTAATGCTTTCCTTATAATTTGTGCATTATTTTAAATTAATCCAAGTTAAAATGCTGCATTTTGGGAATTGGGATTTTTTCTGTTTTAATCCCTAACTAGTTATGCGCATCTTAATTTAGTCCTTAACTCTGTTTAAATTTTTTAGAAAGTAGCTTGTTAATTTTATTCTTATTTCAATTAAGGCTTTTTTTTTTTAGTTTATAAAATCTACTCATTATTTATTTTTATAAGCTATTTTAATAAATTATTTTGAACTATTTTATTGATTTTACAATATTAATTTGTTTAAAACTTTCATTGGTATATATATTTTTATTTATTATAAATATCTTATTTCAAAATATTCTTTTATATATTTCTTTGTTTTAATATTTTGTACCATATTCAACTTAAATACTCTTATATATATTATTATTTTGTGCACATGTACATATAATTTGTATTAAAACTATCTTATTTTATTTATATATATATTATTAATTTCATATTATTTTATATATGTATTCTCTTTTAAATATATATACATACATATTTTATTTTAAATCTATATAAACATATGATTGTTATTATTTTTATATACATATGTTATTTATATTATGTATCATTTTAAATTATTTTGTATATCAAGTATTTAAATTTTAAAATATATATATTTTGAATTCGTTTATGTAGTATTATGTTTGTTTGTAACTTGCTTTGAATTGCTTTTGGAATTGTTCTTAATTCATAAGTTTTCGAATATTATCATTAACATTTGCGTCATGTTGATATGAGACCATTGCTATTGTACATTTCTTAATGTGTTCTTTCATATGAAATTATTTGTTTTTTTTAACATCATTGCCATGTATTATTATCCTATTCTTGCTACTACTTCATTTTTATCATCGCATTGTAACCAAGATTTCCAACTTACACGTTCAAATGTTTTTTTATCCAAACAAACCGAACAAAATACTTTATAAGTTGATTTTAAAATCGCCCATTTAAGAATTCCTCAAAACAAGGCAATATTCAGTGATTGGAAATTTGAGAAATCCTGCCCTAACGTGTTGGGTTTTGATTTTCCGTTTTGACCAAATAACTAAGTATCCTTTCATAATTTTGTCCATGTTTTCCTTTTAAAAGATAAGGCAATATTTCCTATTTGGAAATCCGAGAAATCGTACCCTAACGAGCTGGGTTTCGGTTTTTTGTTTGTCCAAATAACAAAATACCCTTTCAAAATTTCAATGCATGAGCTTTGAGAATTTTGGGATAATCTTGAATTCGAGGACTTAAATTGTTGTATCCTAACGTGCTGGATGTGATATTTTATTCCTTCAGAACAAGAGAATCTTAATATTCAAACTCGAGTATCTTCAAATGGGTCAAAGAAGGTCATAATTTAAAAATCTTTTTAAATTTTCAACATAAGGACATTAGTTAATCAATTTGGTACCAATTTTGGGCGTACGAGGGTGCTAATCCTTCCTCGTACATAACCAACTCCCGAACCCGTTTTTCTTAAAATTCGTAGACCAAAATTAATTTCTTTTAAAAATAAAACAAAATGTTTTATAGGTGATCCAATCACGCCTAAACAAAAATGATTGGTGGTGACTCCATTTTTGATTTCTCAATCGGTCCCTATTTTTTCAAAATATAAAAAAGTTGGTTTCAACAGTCTTTATTAAAAATTAGGAGCAATTTAATCTCTGACAATTTTGAAAGTGAACAACTAAGAACAATTAATCATGGTGTTATTGTCTTCTATCAAATGTACATAATTTTGATTAGTATAGTAACAAATTAAGCCTTCAATGTTTATATATTTTTGTCATTTTGGAATTAATTCTAAAAAATTCAACAAATTCAGCCTCAACATTTATACATTTACACAAATGCTAGGGGATAAATTGGTTAAATTAGAACCAAATTGACAGAATGTGCGAACTTTGAGAGTTAAATTTATTATTATACCAATCAAAATCATGTACAATTGATGGAAAATATTAACTTCGTGATTAATTGTCCTTAATTACTTATTTTTAAAATTGGCAGGGATTAAATTGTTTTGATTTTTTTTAGAGTGACCAATTTGCTCAGTTTCAAAATTGAGATAAATTGGAGAGATTTTTTTTTACCTTTTTTTATCCTTCACCCTCAACTTAGTGTCATATTGTCAGGAATAAACCCATATAAACAACGAACAAGTAAAATAAATAGAGAAATTGAAAAGATCGAACACACAAATTTTAAGTGCAAAAACTCCTTAAAAGAAGATAAAAAATACCACATGCAAAAGAATATTTCACTAATATATAAGATGAATACAAAATATGGAGAGATTCAAAAGAAAACCTCAAAATCCCGAAAGAAAACCCTTTAAACTCAAAACACAGAACTCTCTCAATCTGTATATTATTTGTGAGTAAACCTAGGGTAACTAAGACTTATTTATAAGCTGAAATTCATTGCTTTTATGACTAGCATATCCCAAGGATAAACAGAGTTCAAGTGAGAAACTAAAATCGAGTTTAACTGAGAGAAGAAAGCTAATAAACTTGAAGAACATGTTGCCATGTAGTGGCGTGGCATTTGGTCATCGGGACGAAGACCGATCGTGTCGTTAGGACGAAAGTCTTCTTCTAGTCATGACGTCGGGACGAGGAGTCTTCCCTTGTTGTGACCTCACTCATTACTTTGGTTGAAATGTGAGACATATTTCTACAAATCTCCACCTTGACTCATATTTCACCTGACTCATATTTCACCTAACTCCCTTGCCAAACCCTATTACGGGCCTAATTGGATCTTTGTGAACATGTTGGCCGGATTGTGTTCTATCCCAATTTTATGAATATGGACATCCCTTTGAATGATCACCTCCTGAACAAAGTGATAACAAATGTCTATGCGCTTTGTCCTTTCGTGATACATTTGATCTTTGGTGAGATGTATGACACTTTGACTATCACAATATATGACAGTTGCCCCTTTCTCATTAACTAGTTCCCAAAACAGGCCTTTTAACCAAATTGCTTCCTTTATAGCTTTAGTGATTGCCATGTATTCTGCTTCAGTAGTTGATAAGACCATTGTAGCTTGAAGTGTAGCTTCCCAACTAATGGCACAATTTTCGAAATCAAATAGATAACATTTAAGAGACCTCCTTCAATCTAAGTCTTCTGCATAATCTGAATCAACATATTTGACTAAACCTTTTTGGCTTCTTCCAAACTCTAAGCATATATTTGAAGTATCTCACAAATTTCTAAAAATCCACTTGACAGCATATAAGTGCAACTTACCTGGTTTTGCCATGTATCTACTAACAACACTAACAACATGTGAGATATCGGGGCGAGTGCATACCATTATATACATTAAACTTCTGATTGCGCTCGAGTAAGGTACTTTTGACATGTACCTTCCTTTTTCTTCATTCTAAGGGGAATTTAAAATTGAGAGTTTAAAATGTGCAGTTAAGGGAGTAATTACCAGTTTTGAGTCTTGCATCTCAAATCGTACAAGGATCTTCTTGATGTACCTTTTTTGCGACAAAAATAATTTCCCGGAACATCTATCCCTTAAAATTTCCATTCCTTAAATTTTCATTGTTGGACTTAAATCCTTTATTTCGAATTTAGAATTAAGCATGGTTTTAAGGCGTTCAATTTCTAATGGATCTTTAGCTGTTATCAACATATCATCAACATAAAGCAACAAATATATGAATGAATCATCATACAAACATTGTAAATACAATTGTCGCACTTACTTTATGCAAAACTAATACTCAAGATGAAGTAATCAAACTTTCTGTACCACTATCGAGGAGGCTGATTTAGACCATAAAAGAGTTTTGTAGAAGGCAAACATGATCTTCCTAACCTTTGTTCTAAAGCCTTCCGATTTTTGCATGTATATGCCTTCCATAAGGTCAACGTGAAGGAAAATAGTCTTTACATCTAACTATTCTAACTCAAGATTGTTTGATGCAACAAGAGCCAAAAGCGCCCGAATGGACGTATGTTTCACAACGGGGGAGAAAACATCATGAAAATTAATTCTCTCCACTTGATTGTAGCCCTTTGTGACCTGTCTTGCCTTGTACCTAGTGTCATTTGAACCTGAACCTTCCTTCTTCTTGCTGTCATTTGCAGCCAACTATTTTCTTATCGATGAGTGGTTTAACTAGTCGCTAAGTCTCGTTTTTTTTTGAAGTGATTCCATTTCTTCTTCCATAGCAGTGAGTCATTTGCTAGAAATAGAGGTCTAAACTGTAACACCCCAAACCCGGCCTAGAAGTTATGACCGGATCTGGCATGTCAAATAAAAGGGTTGTTTAAAAACTGCGTGTTTATTAAAAATTTCGAGTTTAATTATTTATTCACTTGTTATCCTTTTGTTAACATTTTGGAAAACGGTTATTAAGGGTTTAGGAAATTCCCGTATTGAACATTTAATAATAATAGGCAGTAATCAAAATAAAAAGCTAAATCAAATAAAATACCCGATTTAAAGTTGTAGAGGCCTTATTACATAACAAAATCCCAATTAAAAATAAGTCTAAATAAAAGAAACAAGTTTATGAGAAAATATTTCATGGCCACCACAAGTCTACCTCGGTTCCCAAATCCGCGATTTAACAATTACCTGTAAAATTAAGCAGAGGGGTGAGTCACTGAGACTCAGTGTGCAAATCCCTGTATAACGCAAACTGGGCCTTAAACCCACATAGTACAGCATGTTAATCATGTATGCAATGCAGCCCAGCCCAACCTAGTTTTCCATCCTCTACACACCAGAATCATCCATACACCCGTGGCATTACGCCACAGTGGTTCTTGACCACTGTAGTCCTTGACCACTCGTGACAAATTCACTAAAATATATAATCATGGGGCCAACCCACTGTGGCCTCAGACCGCCGAGACAGGTCACTGATATATGTATTCGTGATTTCATACCATCGTGGTTCTTAGACCACTCGTGACAATAGTCACTTGATTACCACTTCCCATTTTAGTCAATCCCAAGTCCATGCTCATTATATCATACTAAAAATGGATGCACATACGATCAATGTGTAACAGGTAATTATTTCATACATGCATATCATCGAATATCATCATAGCGGAACTTACCGGTGTCTCCAACCTTACCCACTAGGGTATCTCGACTGTCAAAACAGTCTTATAGGCTTCCATCCATCACAGTTAATAACACAACAGTAAAGAAGTGTGTGCGTATTACACACTATCATGCTAATCAACTCCTAAGGGTATAACAGTAATCTTGCCTACTAAGGGTATTTTCGTAATTTACCTATCGAGGGTATTTCAGTAATTTTGCACCTACAATGGCCTTTCCGAAGACCTAATGTCGCCCCGAGCGACTCGGCTACCATTTTCGGTCTTTACCGGACTATTGGGCCTAAAACTCGATTTCAGCCCGTTCAGGCCTACACGCTCGTGTGGCCCATCTAGCACAAATCTAAGCACATATATGAGGTTCACCAAGTCTAGTCCAATATATACTACACAATCATACAATTTACTCATATGAGCCCACGGGCCCATTCGGCTTACTTCGGCCCATCGTGGCCCAAGCAGCCTCAACCCACAAGAATACTAATGGTGGTCTCAACTATCGCGTCGAAGCCCCACACGTGTGCTCGCACGCTTGTGTGGCTACTATTGCCATGACCGGCATTTCGGCATTTGCCGCTCTACAACTAGAGTAGAGAGAATTACACACCTTATAGGAATCTGAACCTGCTAAACCGCGCTCCGAAGCTCCTACGCCCAAACGCCCACCAAGGTATATTAACTCACCTCATAGAATGCTCTATATATAGCTAGTTTCTCACCTTCCTTCTTTGTATCTTTCCGATGTGGGATCCCTCCGCTAGCAGAGTTTAAATCCAACTCAAACTCTGGCCGTCTAATCCGCAAAATAATTACTCCCTTGCTTTTCATGAGATTCGAACCCAGGTTCCCTTGCAACATAATCCATGCCGCTAGCCACTAAGTCTCAAGCTCCTCTTGTGTCTTAAAACATGCCCAACTAAAGTTAAGTCTATGGCCAATGTCTAAATCCATTTAAAAAAAATAATCTAAAAGAAACGCAAGTGCTACAACTTGAACCTTGAACCTCCTTCCTTCCCTGTGGCGTCACTCCCTTACTCTCTAAGTGGCGTCACTTTGCCACTACACCACACACTCCACTTGTGTCATTTTTCTCCACATTTTATTCTTAAAGCCTACCTACTAACTCCCAGGGTTTTTTTTCACCTAAAACCAAAATTTTTCCTAAGCCCAAGTTTGATCCCGAGACTTCACAGAAGCCCCCTAACCTTCTAAAATCACTTACCTAATAGGTCCAACATGCATTTAAGCCAATCTCTTATTCTCCAAAAATTTAAAAAGTTCCTACGCCCGGGGCCCAAAAGGCCCAATTCTCCTAGGCCCAATTTCGGGATGTTACATAAACTACCTCGGAATAACATAAAGGATAGGTTGAATAAATACTCTCTGCAATACTTAGAGCATATGCCATTAGGTTTTCTTTATAGTATTTTTGTGATGGTTGAATTTCTTGCCTTTTCCTGTCACGAGACAACTTATAATTCGTTAATTGAGATGGTGAGAATACCTGTGAGTCAGATGAAGTCCAAAACTTGTAACAGCTCGGTTTAGACCCTAGTCGAAATAGTGGTTTTGGGACCACATATCCGAGGTCAGAAAAATATTTTAATATTATTTTTAGTGTTTACAGTATGTGATTAAGCATGTGTGAAGATTTTGTGTGAAAATTTTATCGTTTGTGTGTTGAATTGCGAAAAAGACTTGCTTGCATTAAATGCAAAAGCTGTGTGCTAGTTGTTAAAGTGCTTAATTGGCATGGCTTCTTAAATAAGAAGTCCTTATGTTGTTATTAAACCAGATGAATATTTGATGGACAAAAATGCCTAAGGTTAGTGGAATTTTAAATGAATTAATAAAAGGGAAAATGGTAATTGGTATAATAAGTTTAATTAAAGAAAATGAAAACAAATTCATGCTTATTTTCTCATCACCATTGCCGAAAATACAAAGAAAAAGAACATTAGGGTTTGGCACACTTTTGATCTTGATTGAGGTATGTTTCAAGCTCAGTTTTTGATAATTTCTACGTTCTTGTGATCGTTGCCTAGCATACTATCAAGCCCATGCCTTAGTTTTAGAAATTTATGATGATTTTGAGATGTGCCATTGAAGAATATGTGAGCTTTGTGTTGATAATTGGTGGAATATGAAAGTTCAATGTTGGGTTAACATAGTTTGTCTTTGAATTTTTGATAAATTTGATTATTTTGGGCTAAATTGTGAAAATGAGAAATTGAAGGAATAAAATGTGAAATAAATGAAATATGTGGACTTGTATGAATATTAGGAAGATTCGGCCTAAGCATGGTATAGTGAAATTACGGGTATTTTGTGATTTTATAAAATGGAGACTAAAATGTCAAAATGTGTAAATGTGAGGGATATTTTGTAAAATGCTCAAAATATGTGTTTTTGGATTGAATTGAATGATTTGATGAATGAATGAGCTCAATTTGAATATGTATAAATCAAGAAAAGAGAAATTCAGACTTAGATCGAGGCAAGAATAAAGTGCTCGATTGATCGACTTGAATCGTTGTTTCTATGTCAGAGGTAAGTTCATGTATAATACTAATTGTTTAAATCATGTTCATGTGTTATGTAATGAATGAATATGTGGTTGATGAATTAGTAATGATATATGTGGATTTGAGAGATGTGGCACTAAGTGTGCGTAAATAAAATTGATACAGTGGTGAACAGCACTATGTGTGTGAAATAAAGAAAGCATCGACTATATTTATTGGCACTATGTGTGCGATACCGAGTCAGGTTTAATGTAAAGGCACTAAATGTGTGATGATATTAAAGTTTCGGTTAAGAAATTGGCACTAAGTGTGCGAGTAAATTGAACAGTTAAAGAAGATCGAACGAATTGTGGTATTGGGTATTGAGTAGCAAAAGTGATTACATGAATGTAGGAAACGTATGTGGTTGATGATATTGTATATGGATAAATGGATGATCATGTTAGTATTGATTATGGATGAGATTGTGTATTATTGTGAATTACACCATGCGATAGTTAATATTGTATATTGAATTTGAATTGTTGAGTTAAATGTGTTATATTACGAACTTACTAAGCTTTAAAGCTTACTATGTGAAGTTTTTCTCTGTTTTACAGTGTTATTAAAGCTAGCTCGGATCCAGGGATCGTCAGCAACTCAATCACACTATCGGCTATCTATTTTGGTACTTTTGGAAGTTGTATATTTAGTATATGGCATGCATAGGCTAGTGATTATAGTATGTTTTGAGATGTATATATATATCTTGCCATGTGATATGGCTTGATAGTTTAATGATTTTGGTATATGCTTTGGATATGTGAAAAGGATGGATAATATATGTATGTGTGTTTTATGTGAATGACCACTATGGTATAAATTAGTGAAATAAAAATGGTATGTTTCATGCTTAAATTTGGCTAGGATTAAATGATGAATGGATTATATGATTTTGATGTGAAATTGATACTTTGGATTGGTATGTTGAGTTGAATTTGTATAAGGAAATGAATGATGATGTTAAGAGTTTAAATTATGTATGTGTTGGTATGTTTTGGATATATATGGAGTATGAATTTGGTATGACTTGATGATTGTTGGAGTGACCCAAAATTTGGGTGGCAATTTGGCCATGCAAATGGCCTATATTTGCTCACACGGTTGAGCACACGGGCGTGTGGCTCGACCGTGTCTTTTAATTTTATAATTCGAATCAAGTCAGATTCGCACACGAGCCAGACACACGGGCGTGTGACAGGCCGTGTGAATTAAGTCAGTGTTGCCTACAGGTCAAGCACACGGACGTGTCTTTGGCAGTGTGGACAAGTCAGTATGTATGGCCTATTTTGCCATGGCTCGGACACACGGGTGTGTTTGAGGCCGTGTGAGGCACACGGTCTGCTCACACGGGTGTGTGGCCTCTGTAACTTTGAAAAATATTAAGTTCCAGAAAAATTTTGTATGAGTTCGTTTTAGTCCCGACCCCTTCCTAATGCATGTTTAAAGTCGCGTAGACCTTCTAAAGGGACTCTATGAATATAATTTGCTATGATATGATGATGATGAATTTATATTTGTGAAATGTTCGTAAAGGTTCCGTTTTGTTAGGTAATTCTTCTTAACCCTAGACTGGCGATGGTTACGGGTTAGAGATGTTTGATCTAAAATGGTATTTTGACCACGAAAACCAACAAATTTTATTATGAACAATGAAAGTTAGGAAATATTTATTACCTCCTTTCAATATGTTAGGAGTTGGACCCTATAAATCAAAATGGATATAGTCGAGAGTCCCTTTTGTTCTATGTACTGCTGAATCAAAACTTACCCATGACTATTTTCTGTAAGTACAGTGTTCGCAGAAACCTAACTTTCTAACTTTAGTGTCTTTAAGATGATCTCTTGTACACAATGTTGTCATACCTTTCTCACTCATATGACCAAGTTGCATTTGCCACAATTTGGTTACTTTTAAATCTATGGAGAAAAGATCACGTTGCGTCGTCACGACGCCATGGTGGTCCTTGTCAAGACGTGACGACGATTTTGACTCTTCTTCAGTAATTGCAGTCACACCAATTATTGTTGACCATTGTAGAATTTACAGGCTGCCCCTTTTTTGTCCTCTCATCATAATGAGAGCTCCATGAGAAACCCTTAAGCTGTTTGACTCGATAATAGACCTACAATTATTAAAGTCCAAATTCCCAATGAGAATGAGATTTTTTTTAAAATCGGGTACATACCTAACTTGTAATAGCCCAAATTTCAGCGATGTTGGAAATAGTGGTTCGAGACCACCAAATATGACAAATAAATTCTTAGATTAAATTATTTAATATTTACGAGCCAAATGTAGCTTTTAAAAGATTTTTGAAATAGTAAATTGTGTTTTATAAAGATTTATTTGGTCAAGAAATTGAGAAAAAGAGGTATCGAGATTTCAGTGTTATAAACCGAGCCATAAAATTTTTATGAATATTTACAGAGTGTCAATAAGGTAGTATTAAAATTTCGTTAGAAAATTTTGACGTTCGGGTGGTTAATTTAATAAAAAGGACTAAATTGAAAAAGGTGTAAAGTTGCTAGAAGGATTAAATAGCTCAATTGTCAAATCAGGAAGGACTAAAGTGCAATTAAGACCAAAGGAGATATTTTGGGCGGTAATAGCTGAGAAAAAAATAAGGAAATGCGTGAAATAAGGGCAAAATTAGAAAATTTCCAAAATTAGTTAAATACACAATCTCATCGGCCCATCATTCTTCTTTACAAAAAGCACCGGAGCACCCCATGGTGAGTAGCTCGGTCTTGCAAAACCCTTGTCCGTTAACTCTTGCAACTAAATCTTCAGTTGTTTCAACTCTAGTGGGGCCATCCTATACGGAGCAACCGAAATAGGTGTCGTTCCCGGAATTAACTCAATTCTTAACTCGACCTCTCTAATTGGAGGTAGTCCGGGTAACTCTTCTGGGAATACATCCGAATACTCACATACAACCGGCACTGTTTCAATCTTTACTCCAGACTCTTGAGTATTTAAAACGAAAGCGAGATAAGACTTGTACCCTTTTCTCAAATATTTCTCAGCCACCATGAAAGAAATCATCACCGGTAAACTATCTGACTCACCTGATTCAACCCGAATAACATCTCCATTTTCACATTTCAATTCAATAAATTTACTACCACAGTTCACTAGAACACTATGGGTAGTCAACCAATCCATACCAAGAATCAAATCAAATTCATCAAACGGCAACAACATAAGGTTTGTCGGAAAACAATGACCCCTAATTGTCAAAGGACAGTTTCTACACACCTTATCAACTAACACATGTTTACCTAATGGGTTTGACACATTTACCAAAAATTTCATAGATTCAACAATTATACTCAAACTAGATGCCAATATCATACAAATATAATAATGAGTTGACCCCGGGTCAATCAAAGCAATAACAAAGGTGTCATAAAGAGAAAAAATACCTGTTATTACATCTGGTGATTATGCCTCTTCTCGAGCGTGAATAACATAAGTCCTTGCTGACGCCCGCCCCTCTGGCCTCACAGTAAAGTCTCGTGATGCCCCTCTACAACTAGTCCCACCTTCCGGGTTCTTTTGTGGCCTACCCCTAGAGGATACACTGCTTGATCTTATCTTTTGCTTCCTTTACTTGTCATCCCTATCAGGGTAGTTTTGGATGAAATGGTCGGGGATCCACACTTATAACAATTTCGATTGTTTCCCCAGTACTCCCCAGTGTGATGTCTGCCACAACTTGGGCACTCTGGTTTGGACTTTGAATTGCCCACACTTGTCATAGAGGTGGCCTAAACTCTTGAACCCGAGTACGTGTTGCCTCTCTCTCTTTGTGAATACCCGACTAATGTAGTCGTCCGAGGGTTCACTTCATTGGACCTCTTCGATTGAGCTTGGTAGGATTTACTCATTAGCCTTTTTCTTACATCCTAGGCCTCACTCATAGCCTTCCTATTTTCTTTACTCAATTCTTCGGCCTTACTGGCCCTATCCACCAATACCACAAATTCTTTTAGTTCTAAAATCCTAACTAAAAGTCTGACATCCTTGTTCAGCCCATCTTCAAACCTCTTGTATAAAATGGCTTCTGTAGACATGCACTCTTACGTGTACTTGTGGAGCCTAACAAATTAGGGCTCATATTCCGCCACAGTCATCTTTCCTTACTTTAACTCAAGGAACTTCTTTCATTTCTGGTCCACAAATCTTTGACTTATATATTTCTTTCGAAACTCCTCCAAAAAGAACTCCCACGTCACTCTCTCCTTAGGAACCACTGATGTCAATGTTTTCCACCAATGGTATGTTGAGTCCCTTAGCAGAGACACGGCACATTTTAAACTCTCCTCAGATATACAGGAGAGTTCATCAAACACCCTTATCGAGTTCTCAAGCCAGAACTCCGCCCGTTCGGGATCATAATCTATATTGGCTCTAAACTCCTTGGCCCCATGTTTCAGAATCTTATCTACCGGGGGCTTGGTTATTCTTACTATATCTATACCTTGGGGAGCCACGGGAACTGGCTGAGGTATAGGAGGGGGTGGAGGAGGTTGAGCATTGGGGTTTGCTCGTACATACTCAATGTACCAGTTACTCATCATTTGGAGGAAGGCTTCTTGAGCCTCTTCTCCCTGACCCCTAGTCTCGAGTCCACTCTACACAGAAGCGATCCCTTGCACGAGAGCCGGCGCATTACTAGATGCGTCATCAGCAGCTGATTAATCGGGATCCATATACTACATAAAAACAAAATTTAGAATCATCAGAAGCCACCACACTATCAATATATTCTTATGGCATGTATGGCTAGACTCTCACACACGCTACATAGTCCGAGAACCAACTAAATCATAGCTCTGATACCACTAAATGTAACACATCTTACTTGTATTCTATACCGAAACTGGGCACGAGGCATTACTATACTTAACTCGCACAATTATAAAACTTTGGGCTATAAAACTCATTTCAAATTAAAACTTTTCCATCCATATGTCTATCGTCCTTATAATGGACCTACGAGGCCTTAGACATGCTTCCAAAAAGGTTTTGGGATAATTTGGAAACTTTTACACGTTTAAGAAAATTTTTCCTGAATAGGGGCTACACCCCCGTGGGGGAGATGACACGCCCGTGTATCATCTCACACGCCCGTGTTCGACGCCTGTGGTCGACACTGACTTGAATCACACGACCTGGACACACGCCCATATGGATGGCCTGTGGTCGCCTCTAATTAATCCACACACCTGGGCACGCTCGGGTGCTTCCACCGTGTGGCGATTCAAATTTCAAATTTCAAGGTGCAGACTTACATGGCCTGGGCACACGCCCATGGACTGACCGTGTATCACACACGGCCTAGACTCACGTCCGTGTGCCTACCCATATGGAAAAGAACAAGGCTATTTGCCAAGCTCTTTGCACCCCTCAAGCTCACTCCACATGAATCCATTCAACATACCAATAAACAACTCATAGTTTGCAATATGAATTTCCATGAATAACTTCATATTTTCATAAATGATAAGGTGAGTCATCAACCATGGCAATATACAATATAGTTAACTTAATAAGGGGCCATCACATTTTTGGCCAAAATAACAAAATAATCTAACTAGTCTAGCCCCTATAAATGCCATATACAAAATCACTAAGTCTAGATATACTGAGGTGAGCTGATAGTGTGAGCGATCTTCTGGTTATCTGCGCATCCCGACTCGTCTCTTAAACTCTATAAAACAAGGGAAAAGAGAAGGGGATTAAGCTTTAAGCTTAGTAAGTTTACATGTGAACAATTAGCATTATAGTGTGTGCCAACAATAAATAGCATTACATACTAAACAAGAATAGTCTACATTCTTAGTCATGCTTACTCATTTCCTCCCTTACCACTCTCCAACCACATTACAAGCTTAGTACTCACATTCATTAGCATACATCCCTGTACTTGCCACCACAAAGTCATACGATAAAACACATCACAATCTAATGATCAACTACTCGAGATCAATTTCTCGGTGGTTTCGCACTTAGCCCACCATCAGATTTATTTGGAGTGGTCTCGTACATAGCCCACTAAGAGGTTAATTACGGTGGTATCGCACATAGCCCACCAGATGGTAAATAGACGATGGTATCGCACATAGCCCATCGTAATTAAGTATTAAGGTAGTATCGCACATAGCCCACCATCAAGAATTGATAGAACACACTTATATATCCATACCATCATTTATCCTAGAATTATTCAATAACTACCACATTAAATCCACTTGAATCGCACATGTTCTCAATTGTGCTATACACTAGTTAGCAACAATAATGTATATATATAAAATGCATTGTTTACACATAAACTTACCTCGGTGCAAAATGCGTAAACTAACGGTTTAATCCGTGACCTTGCCTTTTCCCCGGTCAAGGTTAATTCCACGCTCTTCCTGATCTATAACAATAAAATTCATTCATTTAGATCATTCTATGATCATAATGCATCAAAATCTATACTTAGGCAAAACTGACCATTTTGCCCTTGCACTATGGCAAAATTACAATTTTACCCCTAGGCTCGTAAATCATTTTTCAACACATTTTATCAATAAATAAGCCTAGCTGAACTTTTATTTCTCTTACAACCACTCACCATTCCAACTATTTCATGCATTTATGACACAAATTCATTCTTTGCATTTAAGTCCTCATTAGGTGTTTTCATCTAACACCTTTTACAAAAGTTGTTCTTCACCTCCCTAACATTCATTTTCTTCAATAAAAACTCATCTAACAACATGAAAACTCTCATGGAAAGTCCTTAGACTTTCAACCATATCACAAACTAGTCCCCTCATTTGCGAGCTTAAGCTTTGGGGACTCCAAAAGTACAAAAATTATCAAGTAATACCACCAAAATCACTTACTTGAAGAGAAAATGAGTTGCTAAAATTTTTAAGCTTTCAAAGCCCTCCCTTGGTGATATTTTCGGTTGGAGAAGAAGACTAATTGAAAAGATGATAACTTTTGCTTATATCATCTTATTTTATTCATTTTACCAACTAATATCACCAACTATTGACCAAATTAAATGCTCTTGCCCCCTTATGCATGCTATGGCTAGCCAACTCACTTAAACAAGGCCAAATTGCACGTTTGGGACCTCCAATTAAAAATCCAAAGTTATTTGGCACCTCTAGCAACTAAAATAGAACTTTCACACTTTGTGCGATTTAGTCCTTTTTCACAATTAAGCATGCTATCACTCAAATTAATGCACCAAAATTTTTACACAGGCTTATAATAACACCATAACACATAATATAACATCAAAATAATTTTCCTTAACTTTAGTTTAGCAGTCCCGAAACCATTGTTGCAACTAGCCCCTAAATCGAGCTATTACATAGAGGACTCAACACAGTGACTTCATTTACAGCAATTTCAAACATAACATCCAAAGTCTCAGCCATAGTGCATGCAGTGTAGGAATGAGTAGATCCAACGTCAATCAATGTAGTATACGGTACTTCATGAATAAAAAACGTACCGATTATCATATCTGGGGCGTCTCCGTCCTCTCGACGACGAGCAGCATAGACCAGGGCTGGCTGCCTCGCCTTGGTATGTCCTGTATCTCTGCCCGGTGCTCCATAGCCACGTCCCAAACCATTTCCAGCTCTGACCTGACAACGAGCTCTAGGCGGCTGCTGACCACCCCTCAGTAGCTGCACATTACCCCTACCAATAGCTTGCATTTGATCCGGTCTTCTAGGACATTCCTTGATACAGTGCTCCATGGAACCACAACTCAGACAGGCTCTCGTCCTCCTCCAGCACTCACCCACATGGCCTTTTCCACAAACAGCACAAGGCGGTAGCCTAGTAGTAGCAACAGGGGGCCCTACTCTGATTGGCCCATCCACTCTGGCCCTTTTCTTAGGCCTCTGCACGGAACCGACAGTCTCTGAATCCCTTTTATTTTTGTCCCTTTCTCTTTCCTGGTTTAGGCATTCAATGCGCTTCATATCCTCAGTGATTTTTGCTTTCTCCACCAATGCTGCGAAATCTCGCTCCCTTTGTGGAGCTATCAATACCCGAAGACTATCTCTGAGGCTGTCTTCAAACCACATGCTATGTTCTAATTTGTTGCCACCATCCCTTTAGCATATCCACTAAGTCTTAGGAACTCCGCCTCGTACTCTGCCACAGACCTATCCCCCTGAGTCAAATTCAAGAATTCTCTCCTCCGGGCATCCACATAACTTGTGTCCACATATTTCCCCTGGAATGCAAATTTGAAGAATTCTCAAGTTACCCGATCAGGTTGAGTACCTTTTTTCACGGTAAGCCACCACTAGTAGGCTTCCTCTCGCAGCAACGACACTGCACCTTTTAGTTTTTGTTCGGAAGTGCAGTGAAGATCATCCATTATTCTTTCTGTGGCCTTCAACCAATATTTGGCCATATTAGGAGCTACTCCCGCAATGCCCTTGAAGATCTCAGCTCCATTTGATCGGAGTCACTATGAAATCGACCCCGACTCCTAACACCAGTGTTGGGCGCAGCGACCCTTTCTAGAATCCTTAACATTTCCTGGGACAATGCGTCGTCCCCAGCTGCTTGATCGTGTGACCCAATCTCAGTCACAGGTGAGGTCCGTATCGCACTGTGTAACATCTCTAACCTGTAACCGTCGTCGGTCTAGGGTTAAGAGGCATTACCAGACAATTAGAAGCTTTTACGGACATTTCAAACCATAACTTAACAAATCACATCAAAGTGTCCCTTAAATAGGACTTTAAGACCTTATACATGCTTTAGAATAGGGCCGGGACTAAATCAAACACATGCGAAAATTCTTAGAAATTTAAAATTTTTCAAAGTTACAGAGGTCACACTCCCGTGTGGGCAGGCCGTGTGCCTCACACGGCCACAGATACTTCTGTGTGTCTAAGCTGTGTCAGGGCATACATGCTAACTTGTCCACACGACCGTGGACACGCCCGTGTGCCTCACCCGTGGTCGCTACTGACTTGCAGCACATGGCCAGTCACACGCCCGTGTGTCCAACCCATGGTCGAGTCTGACTTGATTTGAATTTCAACCACGAGGGACACGATTGAGCCACATGCCCGTCTGCGCAACTGTGTGGGCAATTATAGGCCATTTTCAAGGCCAAAATGCCACCCACACTTGGGTCATCCTTGCAAGCTCAATCAAGCATCTTTCCATACATCATTAGCAACCAAAACACATCAAAATGTTCATCATATCATCATATTCAATCTCATATCTAAACATGCTAACTTATAAGCCATTTGGTTCAACCATTTCACAAGTATATCTAAACATAGTTCATTCATATTATACGACAATACTAAGGTATTATCTCATCAAAGATATTTCAACAATGCATCAACAAACTTACCATTCACAAAATCATTTCATTTGCCATCGAGCCATACCAAAACATGCATTATAGGACATGATTAGTCATTCACAACACAACTATTTATCTAGCCATATCACATGGCTATTCACAACACAACTATTTATCTAGCCATATCACATGGCTATGTACATATTTCAAACATATTCCCAAAACAACTAGCCTACACATGCCATATTTAGTTATGTACACATTCAAAAGTACGCAAAATAAGTTTGTGTAGTGTGATGACAATCCTCGACGATCCCTGAGCCTTCAGTAGCTTTGACGATCTGTAAAACAGAATAATCATACACAAAGTAAGCTTTCAAAAGCTTAGTAAGCCATATACAAATAAATTTATCATAATACCATTCATAAACATAGCAATTTAAATTCATTAACATATCTTCATTTCAAGCACATGGATATCTCTTTGGCTCAATTGGTTTGCCATTGCTTACCGACACATCATATCTCAAGCATCTCATTTGCTCATATCTTAAACATACATATATCTCAAATATTTCTTTGCAACAATGCACATACTTACTCGCCTTTCATGCTTATACAATGCATACATATCAACGTAGCTGAATCGGATATACAACTCACATAGTCATTCATTTCTCGGACTTGCTCGTTGAACCATTCGGAATCTAATAGGATACTCAGCGTACAAGGCCAACGTCACAGACGAGGTCTTACATGATATCGATGCCACTGTCCCAGACAGGGTCTTACACGAATCAAATACGATGCCAATGTCCCAGTGTAACACCCCTATCCCATATTCGTCACCGAACTAGGGTTAAGGGCATTACTTGACAGATCGAAAACTTTATCAAACAATTCATAAATGAAGCCATCATTTACAATCATAAAGTCCCCTCAATAGGTCAACGAAACCTTAATCATACTTTAAATTAGGGTCGGGACTAAACCGAACACATACAGAAATTCTCAGAAAATTTAACACTATTCTAAGTTTCAGGGGTTACACGCCCGTGTGGGCAGGCTGTGTGCCTCCCACGACTACTAGACACACCCGTGTGTCTTCCCCATGGTCGAAACTGACTTAACTCCACGGCCATCAAGCACGACCGTGTACCTTGGCCGTGGTCAATTCTGACTTAGCTCCACGGCCACCAAGCATGCCCTTGCACTTTGGTCCTGGTCAATTCTGACTAAACCACACGGCTACCAAGCACGTCCGTGTGCCAAGGCCGTGTACTCTTAGCTAGCAACTGACTTAGTCCCACGGTCGGTAGGCACACCTGTGTCCCACATCCGTATGGAAAAATAGGCCATTTGCAAGGCCAATATGCCACCCTCAATAGGGTCAATCCTATAAGTAAATTACCAATACTTCTCATGCACATTTGTCAACCATGAACATATCAAAATGATCATCCAATCTCAACATTCCAATCCAATTATAATCATACCAAAACATACATCATATAACACATTCATCAAAACATATTACCAACATATAACTAGCCAAATCACATGGCTAAGTTCACACCTCATTCTTATACAATTAACTAGCCTATACATGCCATATCTAGCTATATACATTTCCAAAATGTACCAAAACAAGTTGAGTAGTGTGATGACGATCCTCAATGATCCCCGAGCCTTCAGTAGCTTTGACGATCTATAAAACACAACAAACATGTACACAGAGTAAGATTTTAAAAGCTTAGTAAGCCAAAGTACAATAAACTTAACATGAATTGCACATAACCAAATTGATGTAATAACCATAATGGTTCTCATAACAAATTCATCTCATCCTTTCTTTACCTCATTTGCTTAGCCCAAAACTTACCACATTCTCAACTCAAATACCTTATGTGCACATAGTTCATTTAAGCCTAATTTCACATATCATCTCATCATTTCATTGCTCATATTCAAATTAGTAAGTTAATATAGATACTTTCCTTTCATACACACATTGTGTACTTATCAAATATACCTGAATCGGATAAACATTCACGTAATCATTCATAGCTCGGAATTGCCCGTTGAACCGTTCAGAATCTAATAGGATATATAGAATACTCAGAATAGTCATACAATGCCAGCGTCCCTAACGTGGTCTTACATGTAATTAGATGTTGATGCCACTGTCCCCGATAGGGTCTTACTCAAATTAATATGATGCCAATGTCCCAGACATGGTCTTACACGTAAAGCTTATATCGATGCCAACGTCCCAGACGTGGTCTTGTATGTAATCAGATATCGATGCCTCTATACCAGATAGGGTCTTACACGTAATCAAATATCGATGCCACTGTCCTGGACAAGTTCTTACACGTAATCAAATATCGATGCCACCGTCCCGCATGGTCTTTACACGTAATCGATATATCGATGCCCTTTGTCCCGAATGGTCTTACATACAATCGAATATCGATGCCCTTTGCCCATGCGGTCTTACACATAATCAAATATCGATGCCATCGTCCCGACGGTCTTAAACGTAATCGATATCGATGCCACTTTCCCCGATGCGGTCTTACACGTAATCGATATCGATGCCACCGTCCCGATGCGGTCTTACACGTGTCGAATATCAATGCCATCGCCCCGAGCGTGATCTTACACGTAATAAAATATCGATGCCACTGTTTTGGACAGGGTCTTACACGTAATCAGATATCGATGCCACTATCCCAGACAGGGTCTTGCACGTAATCAAATATCAATGCCACTGTCCTGGACAGGGTCTTACACATAATCAGATATCGATGCTACTGTCCCAGACAGGGTCTTACACGTAATCAAATAACGATCACCTATGTCATAACATAGTTAATCCTATCTATTTTTATGTTCGAACGGAACTTCTCTGATGTTAACACTATGTCAATCTTATCTTAGAATTTATATATACGCAACATCTCATACGCATTCATCGTTATCCATAGTCATATAAACATATGTAATTCAATACAAATACAATTATTTATATATCGACTTACCTCAAATTCGGATATTTGTTCTGTCTCGGTTATTTGACTACTTTCGTTTTCTTCGATTCTTGATCTATACATATTCAAATTTAACCCTTTTATTCATTTATTCATTCAATTCAATCCAAGAACACTCATTTAGGGCTATTTGCAACTTAACCCTCACATTTGCACATTTTATCAATTTAGTTTATTTTTCTCAAAACATCAAATATACCAAATCATCATATAACCATGCTTAGCCGAATACCTACATATCTCATACAAGTCTAAACATTTCATCAAATTCACAATTTAGTCCTCCAAATTATCATTTTCTCAATTACAACCAAATTACTCAAAATTAACAAAACTCCAAAGATAAACTGTGCCAATTGAACACATATATTCCATATTTCAACATCAAATGTTCCAAAGCTTATATGCTCATCAAAAACACATTTCAAAATCATGATAAATTCTCAAAATCAAAACATGGGTTTAGTAGCACTCGAAGCAACGGTTACGAAAACGTAGAAATTATTAAAAACCAAAGTCAAAACTCACCTTAATTTTGCTTGATAGTAGCCGAAACCTAAGATGGTTTTCTTATTTTCTTTCTTTTTGTGTTTTCGGTGGAAGATTGTAACAATGGCTTTATTTTTGTATTTGTTTTATTATAAAAACCTTATATTATAATACTATTATCATTTTATCTTTTATTACAACAAATAAAAGCCATATATAAACATCAATATACCGTCCATTATCTTGCTTAATGGACAATTTACAACATAAAGCCTCATCTTTATAAAGACACATCAAATAGGCCACTCAATTTAATAGAAAGCTACTTTTACCTTTTAAGTGATTTAGTCCTTCGCTTAATGTTAAGCACACAAACATACGAATTTAATTCTCAAAAATTTAGCACATGCTTAACCATATATCATAGGCACGAAAAATAATATTAAAATATTTTATTGACTCGGATTTGTGGTCCCGAAACCATTATTCTGACTAGGGTATAAACTGGACTGTTACACCCAGACATGGTCTTACACGTAAATCTCATATCGATGCCAACGTCCCAGACGTGGTCTTACTCGAAATCTCAAATCAACGCCAACATTGTAATATCCGGGATTTTGGGCTTGTGCATTATTGCTTAATTGTATGAAGTAGCATGCCTATGTATGTTTGAATGTGTTGTATAAATTTTTGAGAACTTTAGAAAGTAGGAGAATGCCTTAGAAAATACTAGATTTTAAGTCTTGAAGTGGAGCCAAGCTTGATAGGCCTTAAGAGAATTTGTAGGGGAAATTGGACATAAAAATGGGCTTGTTAAAGTGGCAAGGAGGCGCCACTTAAAGCCTTATGAAGTGACGCCACAAGTAGTGCAAGGGGGCCTAGGTTCGAGCAACAAGGGGAGCGCTTTGGAGTTGTTTTTGTGTCAGGCTAGGGAGGAGTTGGACGGCACTAATACACTAAAGGGATGAGCTTTAGATGTGGTCAATTTCTTTTTAAGATTCGGCTAAGGTAGGAAGATAAATGTTGATTTATTTCAATTGTTTTGAATGAGTGACAAAGAGAAGTTTTAGGAGAAAAAGAAGGGATTGAGTAGAGAGAGGGAGAGTTGGCCGGCCAAGGGACTTTTTGGATGACAAAATTGGTCACCAAAATCCCTTAAGCCGAATTTTTGCGTAAGCCTCACCAACACTTTTCTTTTTCTTTTCTTCTCTCAATTCTTTCTTTCTTTTTCTTTTTCACTCTAGCCGAATCATACCTGAGCCTCCATATCATTCTTTTTCTTCTTTTCTCATAATCTCTACTATTAACCAAAAGCCAAATATCATTTATCCTTCTCCTATTTTCTCTTTTCAGTTTTGGCCGAATCTCCATTGTTTTCCTAAGCCATTGCCGAAATTTTTCCCACCTCATCTCTTCTCAGTTTTTGGCCGAATAGCAACCAAGTAGAGATCTTTTTTGATCTCTTCTCAAATCAGTTTGGAATAGGTAAGTCTGCTATGGCCGAATCTCCACTATTCTTCCTTATTTCCTCTCTGTCGACATGTGTAGAACAAAAGCCGAAATTCAGCATTTGTCTTGACTTCTAATCAACCATACGATCGGTTTCTTTTAGGATTTCTGGGATTTTGAAGCAGTAGACCGAGAGCATCTTTTCCCTGCCAATAGTTTTCTGTAAGTTAGTGGTAAGGGTTCTAGTGATTCAGGTCTGTTTCTTATTCGTTCAAAAGCCGAAAACTAACCAGTTAAGTGATCTAGTGTTTGGCCGATTGCAAGGGGGAAACATCATGAAGTTTCAGGATTTGATTAGAAACCAAATCGGTAGCAAGGTAAGGACTTTCGTTGCGATAATCCTTCGGGATTTGACTATTTAGCCGAATGGCTTTTTGCTAAAATGCTTAGGGTTGGCCGAATGTAGGAACTAGGGATTTAGAGCATTAGATCGAGACTTTCGGGATTCAGTAAACACGGTGGTACCAGGTGTGTAGCCCCACACTAATTCTTGATAGATTTATGGTATTGATTTAATATATGTGTTAATGAAAATATGAGTTAAGAATGTGGCTAAAGGTACCATACAATGGTACAGAGTATTCAGGTAAGTAACCTTTAATATTACGTTAATAAATGTTATGAACATTTGGAATATGGCACATATGCGAATTGTTATGAATATGGATTAAAGTATATGCCAGGATTTTTGTATGTTTTGTATTATGCATGGGTATATGGGTGATATTGAAAAGGGGAAGTGATCTGGTGGTTTTTACCACAATATCTGGTGACTCATGTCACATAATCTGAATGTGGTGACTTATGTCACATATTATTATCTGGTGACTCTGTCACATTATCTGGTGGCTATGCCACAATTTATAAGGGCGATGTGCAAGTCGTCTGCAGCGACTGCCTTCGATGGTGTGTAGCGGATGGAGGGTCGATTTAGTAATCCCCACGGTTTGATTGGTTGGTACGGGTGATGTGTAGAGGATGGTTATTTAGGTTTGGGATCGAGATTGCATCATTGCTATATTTATTATGTATGATTTGAGATGCCTAAGTCGATTAGGAGTTTGTGTTGGTGGTTATACACTGAGTCTGTTTGACTCACCCCTCTTGGGCTAACATTTTGCAGGTGACACTGAGTAAATGGACCGGGTCGGCAGGAACTTAGTGGTGGCCATGCTCAGCTCAGGGTTATCTTATTTTTTTAGTTTTTATATTTAAGATTTGGATTTATTTCGGGTTATGCTTTGATGTAATAAGGCCATTACTATTAACTGTTTTAAGCATGCATCTTATTTAGTTTATTATGCGATTATTATTAAATCAAGATTAAATAACTTTTCTTAAAAACTAAATTTTAAGTGTTTTGACACCTAAACAAAAACGATGCTCAATTTAAAGATAGACTCTAAACACTCGGCAATACTTTTAACTTATTGATTTCAAGTACGATTAAAATTATTATTTTAATAAAATCTAGTCTCCAAGAACAACACCGTTTTCAATTTGAACTCAACACAAATCAAATTTTCTTCAAAACCACCCAAATTTTTCCAAAGTAACAAACAAGTTTTGAACTGTTTTACTCTGGGAACATACCAGATTTGGTCAAGGCTCATGGGCCGGGTTTGGGGTGTTTCAGTTTGGTATCAGAGCCCAGTTTTAAACTCTCGGCCTTGGGTTTAAAGCCCATAACGTTTTCAAAATTAAGCCTAAATAAGTTTTGTGAAAAATTTTGTGAAATGATCAGGTTTTCTGGCATGGCACCTAAGTCTCCGACCCGAAGTCCACCAGGTAAGTACCCCTAACTGTTGTATGATTTATTGTATGATTTGTATGTGGGTATAACGAGAACGTAGATTAGTATATTAAGTTATTGAACCCTAGGATTAGCTTACTTCAACACAGAATTACATAAAACTTTAAGGCCTAATTAAACAAACCTGTGAGTAAGTCACCGAGTTAGGGTGTGGCAACCATTGTGCGCATGTCTAGAATTGGATTCAGGGAGAGCCTGGTATTTAAGCAGTCCTAGTGACTCACCTCCTCTTCGCTCGAATCCTACCTGGTGCGTAGTGACGGTTCATCCTAACCAAGAGGACTCATTCACAGGCCAAACTCAATAATTAAAACTCGAAAGGGATTGGCCATATTTTTATAAAAAATTTAGTTTTAAAGTCACCAAATTACCCCTTTGATTGTAAACACTATTTTCAGATTTTGAAAAATAAAATTTTTCTGAAATATTCCCGATTTACAAAATTACCCAAATACCCTTGGTTTATAAAAATTTACCATACTACCCTCGAATTTTTACTAAGATTTTCTTACCTTACAAAATTATCAAAAACCCTTATTTTGTGAAATATCAAGATACCCCTATTTGGAAAATTACCCTTATAGGACAAATTACGAAAATACCCCTGGGATGGAAACAGACGAAAATGTTCGAGTGGTGAATGTGTGTGTTAGATACTATTGAATGAATGTGTTTCTCTGAACTAGGATAGAAAACTCGGAACGGAAACTCTGAAATGATCGAAAGAACTACTACTAAACTTCTTTTCATAAAATTGTTCGCGGATAATCAGTGGAACAAAATACTAATGCATAAAATTTCTTAAATCAGATTAAATCGCGATCGTAGACATGAGTTCTAGGGGACGTGGTCATAATGTGCGAGGGCGCGGTAGAGGCAGGATGACCGTATCGGAACCCGTTAGGTCTGGTCAAGGGTCCAAAAATGAGGTACCACCACCCCCACCACCAGCTGCTGGAGTTGAGCATCGAGGATCGACGGGGATGATGCGCATGATCGCAGCGATCTTTGCGGCGTTCTTGAGATGGTGACCGGAGCGGTGGAGGTATGGGAGCTCGAAAATCAGCACCGAGACTCGAGCCAATAGAGCTGAGGTATTCCATGGTGTATCTGGTGTGGCGCCCAGTACGACTGAGTATTGGTTGGAGGCAACGGAGCGAATCATGAATGAGCTGGATCTGACCGCTGAGGAGAAACTGAAAGGAATGGTGTCGCTTCTCCGCGATGAGTCATATCAATGGTGGCTCACAGTTCGGGATGGTGCTATAGCTGAGGATCTCACTTGGGAGTATTTTAAGGCGACGTATCAGAAGAAGTATGTTGGTACTAGTTATATTAATGCGCAAAGGAAGGCATTTTTGGGGCTGGTTCAAGGGAATAAGTCCGTAGCAGAGTACGAGGCAGAATTTTTAAGGTTGAGCCGGTATGCTCCAGGGATCGTGGCTACGGAGCATGAGCGATGTGTCCGGTTCGAGGACGGACTGAAGGATGACCTGAGGTTGTTGATAGCTCCACAGCAGGAGCGAGAGTTTACCGTGTTGGTGGAAAAGGCAAAGGTAGCCGAAGGGATTAAGGACTCTGTGAGGCAGAATATGGATCGGAATAGGCAAAAGAGATGTTTTGGATCAGACGGGTCGTCTGGGAATGTTCAAAAGAGGCATAGAGTTGATGGGTCGCGAGGTCAGCAGGTTGTTACAGGAGGGCAGTATCGTACTTGTGCTCAGTGTGGAAAGATGCACTTAGGAGAGTATTGGAAGAAGACAGGGGGATGTTTTAAGTGTGGATCCAAGGATCACATGATTAGAGACTGTTCTATGAAAACGGACGGGAGCCGACCAACAGGTCAGGGTTTCAATCAGGCTAGAAGAGGTGGACAGCAGCAACCGCTAGGTCGTGGTCCGATTGGCAGAGGTAATGGTTCTGGAAGAGGACGGGGAACACCTGACAGAGGTGTTGCTAATACAGAGGCAAGACAACAGGGTCTAGTGTATGCGGTTCGCCGGAGGGACGATGGAGACGCACCGGACATCATAACTGGTATGTTTCTTATAGCTGATAAGCCTTACTTTACTTTAATTGATGTTGGCTCGACCCACTCTTATGTTTCGTGTAGAGTAGTTGAAACACTAGGCATAGCCTCTGAACTGTCTAATAGGGAGATGACTGTAGTAAGCCCGTTAGGTCAAACGATAGTGGTGAATAAGATATTTCAGAATGTACCTCTAGAGATTCAGGGAGTGATATTCCCTGCCGACTTGATGGAACTACCTTTTGGAGAGTTTGATCTCATTCTTGGCATGGACTGGCTAGTGGAACATCGGGCTATATTGGATTGTGCAGCTAAGCGAATGGAGTTAAGAACCCCAGAGGATGAGGAGATAATTATGATAGGAGAAAGAAGAAACTACTTGTCTAACGTAGTTTCAGCATTAAAGGCTAACAAGATGGTTCGGAAAGGGTGCAAGGCGTTTTTGACCTTCGTTAGTGCATTGGATGCAAAAGAAGAGGGAGTTAGTGGAGTTAAAACCGTAAGGGAATTCATGGATGTTTTTCTAGAGGAGTTACCTGGGATACCCCCGGACAGAGAGGTGGAGTTTGGAATTGACTTGCTACCGGGTACAGCTCCTGTGTCAATTGCTCCGTATAGAATGGCACCAAAGGAATTGGTTGAGCTCAAGGCTCAAATCCAGGAGTTGCTTGATCGTGGGTTTATCCGACCCAATGTGTCTCCTTGGGGAGCACTAGTCTTGTTTGTGAAGAAAAAGGACGGAACTATACGTATGTGCATAGATTATCATCAGTTGAACAAGCTGACCATCAAGAACAAGTACCCTTTGCCAAGGATAGACGACTTGTTCGATCAGCTTAAGGGGGCCGCGGTGTTTTCAAAGATAGATTTACGGTCTGGATATCATCAGCTCAAGGTGAAGGAAGTCGATATCTATAAGACAGCCTTCCGAACAAGATACGAGCATTATGAGTTCTTAGTAATGCCGTTTGGATTGACGAACGCCCCAGCCGCGTTTATGGATATGATGAACCGAGTTTTTCAACCTTACTTGGATAGGTTCGTCGTTGTGTTCATAGACGACATCCTAGTGTATTCCAAGTCTGAGGAAGAACATGATGAGCATCTCCGGATAGTGCTACAAGTGTTGAGGGAGAAGAAGCTATATGCCAAATTCAGCAAGTGTGAATTTTGGCTTAAGGAAGTTGCGTTCTTAGGGCATGTGGTGTTTGCAAAAGGGATAAGGGTGGATCCTAGGAAGATTGAGGCAATGTTAGATTGGAAACCACCTAAGTCTGTGGCTGAGGTTCGTAGTTTCTTGGGATTGGTAGGTTACTACAGAAGGTTCGTGGAAGGGTTCTCATCGATAGCTGCACCTTTGACAAAGTTGTTGAGAAAGGAGGTACCTTTCGTATGGACAGATAAGCAACAGGAGAGCTTTGAGAAGCTTAAGAGGGTGTTGACTGAAGCTCCGATTTTGATTAAACCTGAGGCAGGGAAGGATTTCGTGGTGTACTGTGATGCTTCTCATACAGGATTGGGATATATATTGATGCAGGACGGGAAGGTAGTTGCTTATGCGTCTCGGCAATTAAGGCCACATGAGGTTAACTATCTGACGCATGATTTGGAATTGGCGGCAGTGGTCTTTGCTCTTAAGGTATGGAGGCACTATCCATATGGGGAAAAGTCAGTAATCTACACAGACCACAAGAGCCTTAAGTATCTGCTGACTCAGAAAGAGCTGAACCTGAGACAGCGAAGGTGGGTGGAGTTACTAAAAGACTACAATTGTTCTATCGAGTATCACCCGGGCAAGCCGAATATAGTGGAAGATGCCCTAAGTCAGAAAGTAGTGACGGATTTGAGGGCGATGTTTGCACATCTTAGTTTGTATGATGATGGAAGTTTGTTAGCTGAGTTGCAAGTCAAGCCGACATGGTTGAATGAGGTGAAAAAAAGGCAGTTGATAGATGATGATTTAAGTGCTAAGCTACGGCAAGTACAGAAGGGGGAGTTGGAAGATTATGGTATTAATGGCGATGGAGTATTGTGTTTAAAGGGTAAGGTCTGTATGCCGAAGAATGAGGAACTTAGGAAGAGAATTCTTCAGGAATCGCATGGTAGCCCTTATGCTATGCATCCTGGAGGAAGTAAGTTGTACAGCGATCTACGGGAACAGTTTTGGTGGCCTGGTCTTAAGCGAGAAGTTACAGAATTTGTAGGGAAGTGCTTAACGTGTCAGCAAGTCAAGGTTGAACACCAAGTTCCGTCGTCGAGCTTCAAATGGTAGATAAAGATTCCGCAGTGGAAGTGGGAGAGAATCACCATGGACTTCGTTAGTGGGCTTCCCCTTACGCCTACTAAGAAGGACTCGGTATGGGTGATAGTAGATCGATTGACAAAATCCGTGCATTTCATACCAGTGCGGGTTGACTATTCCTTGCAGAAGTTGGCAAAATTGTATGTGGTAGAAATTGTAAGTTGCATGGAGTTCCGGTATCGATTATTTCAGATAGGGATCCAAGGTTTACGTCTCGGTTTTGGAAAGCACTACATCAAGCTTTAGGCACCAGATTGGATTTCACTACGGCATTTCATCCACAGTCAGACGGTCAATCTGAGCGAGTGATCCAAGTGTTGGAAGATATGTTGAGGGGCTGTGTGATAGACTTCAGAGGAAGTTGGGAAGAATATTTCCCTTTAGCGGAATTCGCATATAATAACAGCTATCAAGCTAGTATTCGAATGGCACCGTATGAAGCGCTGTATGGACGGAAGTGTCGCACTCCTACGTGTTGGATGGAATTGGGGGAACGTTGAGTTTTGGGTCCAGAAATTGTGGCAGAATCTGAGGAGAAGGTTGAGGTAATTCGGGCACGGTTGAAGGAAGCATCTGATAGGCAAAAGTCCTGCGCAGATCTTAAGCGAAAGGAAATAGAGTTTGCTGTGGGAGATCAGGTGTTTCTTAAAGTTTCGCCTTGGAAGAAGGTGATGAGATTTGGTCGCAAAGGGAAGTTAAGCCCAAGGTTTATAGGACCTTATCGGGTATTGAAGCGAGTTGGACCAGTGGCATACCAGTTAGAGTTGCCTCTAGAATTGAAACAGATGCACGATGTATTCCATGTTTCTATGCTACATCGTTACCGATCGGATCCATCTCATGTAGTGCCAGTTGAGGAGGTGGAACTGAAACCAGATTTGTCCTACGAGGAAGAGCCGATTCAGATTTTGGAACGAGATGTGAAGGTGCTACGGAGGAAATCAGTTCCTCTAGTTAAAGTGTTATGGCGTAATCATGGATCAGAAGAAGCTTCGTGGGAGCCGGAAGAAGCAATGCGACAGCAATACCCTCACCTATTTTAGCCAGGTAATTTCGAGGTCAAAATTATTTTAAGGGGGTAGAACTGTAATATCCGGGATTTTGGGCTTGTGCATTATTGCTTAATTGTATGAAGTAGCATGCGTATGTATGTTTGAATGTGTTGTATAAATTTTTGAAGTGGAGCCAAGCTTGATAGGCCTTAAGAGAATTTGTAGGGGAAATTGGACATAAAAATGGGCTTGTTAAAGTGGCAAGGAGGCGCCACTTAAAGCCTTATGAAGTGACGCCACAAGCAGTGCAAGGGGGCCTAGGTTCGAGCAACAAGGGGAGCACTTTTGGAGTTGTTTTTGCGTCAGGCTAGGGAGGAGTTGGATGGCACTAATACATTAAAGGGATGAGCTTTAGATATGGTCAATTTCTTTTTAAGATTTGGCTAAGGTAGGAAGATAAATGTTGATTTATTTCAATTGTTTTGAATGAGTGACAAAGAGAAGTTTTAGGAGAAAAAGAAGGGATTGAGTAGAGAGAGGGAGAGTTGGCCGGCCAAGGGACTTTTTGGATGACAAATTCGGTCAAAAAAAATCCCTTAAGCCGAATTTTTGAGTAAGCCTCACCAACACTTTTCTTTTTCTTTTCTTCTCTCAATTCTTTCTTTCTTTTTCTTTTTCACTCTAGCCGAATCATACCTGAGCCTCCATATCATTCTTTTTCTTCTTTTCTCATAATCTCTACTGTTAACCAAAAGCCGAATATCATTTATCCTTCTCCTATTTTCTCTTTTCAGTTTTGGCCGAATCTCCATTATTTTCCTAAGCCATTGCCAAAATTTTTCCCACCTCATCTCTTCTCAGTTTTTGGCCGAATAGCAACCAAGTAGAGATCTCTTTTGATCTCTTCTCAAATCGGTTTGGAATAGGTAAGTCTGCTATGGTCGAATCTCCACTATTCTTCCTTATTTCCTCTCTATCGACATGTGTAGAACAAAAGCCAAAATTTGGCATTTGTCTTAACTTCTAATCAACCATACGATCGGTTTCTTTTAGGATTTCCGGGATTTTGAAGCAGTAGACCGGGAGCATCTTTTCCCTGCCAATTAAGTGATTCAGATCTGTTTCTTATTCGTTCAAAAGCCGAAAACTAACCAGTTAAGTGATCTAGTGTTTGGCCGATTGCAAGGGGGAAACATCACGAAGTTTCGGGATTTGATTAGTAACCAAATCGGCAGCAAGGTAAGGATTTTGGTTACAATAATCCTTCGGGATTTGACTATTTAGCCGAATGGATTTTTGCTAAAATGCTTAGGGTTGGCCGAATGTAGGAACTAGGGATCTAGAGCATTAGGTCGAGACTTTCGGGATTCAGTAAATACGGTGGTACCAGGTGTGTAGCCCCACACTAATTCTTGATAGATTTATGGTATTGATTTAATATATGTGTTAATGAAAATATGAGTTAAGAATGTGGCTAAAGGTACCATACAATGGTACAGAGTATTCAGGTACGTAACCTTTAATATTACGTTAATAAATGTTATGAACATTTGGAATATGGCACATATGCGAATTGTTATGAATATGGAATAAAGTATATGCCAGGATTCTTGCATGTTTTGTATTATGCATGGGCATATGGGTGATATTAAAAGGGAAGTGATCCGTGGTTTTACCACAATATCCGTGACTCATGTCACATAATCGAATGTGGTGACTTATGTCACATATTATTATCCGTGACTCTGTCACATTATCCGTGGCTATGCCACAATTTATAAGGGCGATGTGCAAGTTGTCTCGCAGCGATCGCCTTCGATGGTGTCTGCAAATGGATGGAGGGTCGATTTAGTAATCCCCACGGTGTGATTGGTTGGTATGGGTGATGTGTAGAGGATGGTTATTTAGGTTTAGGATCGGGATTGCATCATTGCTATATTTATTATGTATGATTTGATATGCCTAATCGATTAGAAGTTGTGTTGGTGGTTATACACTGAGTCCGTTTGACTCACCCCTCGTGGGCTAACATTTTGCAGGTGACACTCAGTAAATGGACTGGGTCAGCAGGAACTTAGTGGTGGCCATGCTCAGCTCAGGGTTATCTTATTTTTTTAGTTTTTATATTTAAGATTTGGATTTATTTCGGGTTATGCTTTGATGTAATAAGGCCATTACTATTAACTGTTTTAAGCATGCATCTTATTTAGTTTATTATGCGATTATTATTAAATCAAGATTAAATAACTTTTCTTAAAAACTAAATTTTAAGTGTTTTGACACCTAAATACAAACGATGCTCAATTTAAAGATAGACTCTAAACACTCGGCAATACTTTTAACTTATTGATTTCAAGTACGAATAAAAATATTGTTTTAATAAAATCTAGTCTCCAAGAACAACACCGTTTTCAATTTAAACTCAACACAAATCAAATTTTCTTCAAAACCACCCAAATTTTTCCAAAGTAACAAACAAGTTTTGAACTGTTTTACTCTGGGAACATACCAGATCCGGTCAAGGCTCGTGGGCCGGGTTTGGGGTGTTTCAATCATCCCAGACGTGGTCTTACATGATCTCACATATCGGAAACCTATGTCATGACATATGTAACCCTATCTATTCCTAGGTTCATACGGGACGTCTCGGACTTAGATACAATGTCGATACTATCTCGAATTCCATGTAAATAACATCTAAAGCATATTCAACACAAGTTAAATTTCATATATGCACAATTAACTCAATTCAAATGCTTACCTCGTATAGGAGGAACGAAAATGGACGGCTATTCAACTATTTCTGATTTCCTACGATCTAAGTCCGTTTTCCTCGGTTCTTGATCTATACATATTCAAATTTAACCCTTTTATTCACCAAAACACTCAATTCAATCCAAAAACACAAATTTAGGGCAATTTGCAAATTAGGCCTCACATTTTCACATTTTGACATTTTAGTCCCTATTTCACAAAATTACAAAATACACATAATTTCAAGTTACCAATGCATAGCCGAAGTTTACTCATGTTCATATGAGTCCATAAATTTCATTTATTTCACAATTTGGTCCTTCAAAATTTTATTTTCTCAATTTAATCCAAAATACTCAAAATCACCAAAAATTCAAAGACAAACTATGTTAATCAAACACATAACTTTCATATTTCACCATCAAACATCCAAAAACTCACATATTCATCAATGGCACATTACAAATTATTCATCAATTCAAAAAATTGAAGCATGGCTTTTGAAGTATACAAAGCAACGATTACAAAAACGTAGAAATTATCAAAAACCGATCAAAATCCATACCTTAATTGAACTAGATGAGTGCCGAAACCTAAAATGTTTTTCTTCCTTTCTTTCCTTGCTATATTCGGCCAAAATAAGATGAACAATGGACATGTTTTATGTTTATTATATTATAACATATATTATTAATTAATTTACAAAATTAACCTTATAAATAAACATATAAAACATATAAATATAAGGCCATTTATGTTCTTTAACCATGTACTATCTTTGAAAATGGTTTAATTGCCTCATAAGGCCACTCCATTTAAAAGCCAACTCAAATAAGCACATTAACATATAGTATGTCACTTTTACCTTTTATGCAATTTAATCCTTTTATCAAATTAAGCACATAAATGACCAAATTAAATCACTAGACTTTCATACATGCTAATTCCCATACTATAAGCACGGAAAATAATATTTAAATATTTTTCTGACTCAAATTTCTGGTCCCGAAACCATTGTTCCAACTAGGGTCTAAACCAGGCTGTTACACACTGGTTTCTAAATTAGGCAATTGATCAGATGTTGAGGACCCCGCCCTAGCACCTCTACGGCCTCTGTCGCAACCTCTTGTACCCCTTCCACGAGTACCTCTAGTGCTCATTTTCACTTTGCGTATTATCTGAATTAAATTTTTTTATACAAATTGGTTACAATTTCAGTAATTAAAGTAGATGTTTTGTGAGAGTAGTAGTTTAAGAGTTGTTTTCACAATCGTAAGCTTACAACAGTTTTAGTTTCCCACTGTTTTTCAATTTACTCTAACTAAAGAGTCTCAGTATAGCCTGTTATCTAAAGTAATCCCAGTAGTATCCACAATATAACCATTTAAAACAGATTTCAGTATAGAAGACTTACTTGGTTCAACGTCGGAGACTCAGTGTGCCACACAGTAAAATCCTTCAAAATGCTTTGTTTCATTTGTAAACAACTTTAAAATAAAAAACAAAAGCCCATTTCACGGCCCGAGTTTTGAAACCTCACTCTGATACCACTAAATGTAACACCCCAAACCCAGCCCAGACGTTATGGCTGAATTTGGCGGTGTCACATTGAAGGGTGAATCATAAAATTCGAAGTTTATGTAAAACCTTGAAGTCTTTTGAGGAGTTCTTAATTCGAAACATTTGCCAGTGATAACTTAATGTTATGTTCAAATTCTTTTGGTATATTAGGGTTTGATTAAAAACTTTATGTAGGAATCTTTAAACTTGTTACTTAAGCTTTCAAAAGACAGCGAAAGCTTTTCTTTGAAAAGGTTTGTGTACTTACAATTGGTTTGTAAAACATTGTTTTCTTTTTAAAACCTGAGGCCTAAAACTAGCAGTTATGCAATCAACACAATTAAATCCCAAAATTTAAAACACAACTAGAGAAAGGCCTTATTACAACCAAACCCAAATTAAAGCAAACATAATTAAAAATAAAGTAAATTAAAAACACGGAAATGCGACTGTTTGTAGTGTGGCCACCTCCAAGTCCCCCAGTACGTTGAACCGTTACACTAGGGATTACCTGAAAAATTAGAAAGAGGGGTGAGTTTGCAAAAAATCAGTGTGTACAACCCCAACAATCAAATAACATACATCATATCTATCTAGGCCTAAGCCCGTTACAGTGATGATGGTAATTGGGCCATAGCCCCCATCAGCCTCAGTTGGGCCTGAGGCCATATCAAATGACACATATCACATCTATCTAGGCCTAATCCCATCTCAATATCAGTATCAGTATATGCAATGCATAAATACCCAAACCAACCCTGCAATCCGTCTCCTGTCCAACCCTATACTCCTATGGGGATTAAATCAACCCACCCATCCCTACACTCCTTATGTAGCACTGGTTGTGACACTAACCAATATTGCAGTAAGCAGCCAATCACATAATCGGCTTAAAGCCATCGGTGGGTCTATAGTCGTCTCGCGCGACCCTCACATATCAATCACTTCCTTCAATACAAGATCCCAACCCCATGCACCAAAATATCACATATGAATGCGAACATATCATCAAATGGTATACAAGATCAGTCATGAATCATATAAGGGTATTTTAGACATTTTGCCCTTCAGGGGCATAACGGTCATTTCTCACAGTGAGGTCCAAGTATGTGTATCAACTCGTCAAAAGGTCTACAGTCGATCCGCACGGCATGTGTAACCTTTAACAATCAAAGGTATAGTTGTGCCCAAAGCCCAAAGTATGGCCCAAGTAGGGCCCACACGCTCGTGTGGCCTGATAAGCCCAAAACTGCCCTTAGCCATGTGAATGACATGGTCGAGCTCATTATTTCACATAAATTCATAAAGTTGGCCCTTATGGGGCCCGCGAGCCCATTGCGCCCAAACGGCCCATTTCGACCCATTTGACCCAAAAGCGGCCCAAGACCATGAGACCATTCATGGTGGCCTCCGTCATTGTATCAACCTTCCCACACGAGCGTTCATGCACTCGTATGGTAACCATTGCCGTATTTTTGAGATTTCGAGATTTCAGCATTTCGGGATTTCGGCATTTGCCTATCTACAATTAGAGTGGTGTGTGTACACACCTTGATTACGAAGCGCATTTCTAATCCCTAGCACCGAACTGACAACATTCAAGACTAACTATTAGCCATTCAATCAGTACAATTATCCTCCTTTTCCAAAAGCCAAAACCTCACCATCAGTTACCTTAATCGACCAAGGTTTATTAAATCCTCACTAATCGTTAGCAATGATTAACTCCTTGTCGAGATCTGCGTTACACAAAAACCTTATTAACAAGGATTGCATAATATGTGGTTTACAACCACATTTGATAACCTTTAATACCATCAAAAGCATTCGGCCTCAACTAAAAAGTAAGGCAAGAACACTTACTATGATCAAAAACTGAAAGTAGGCTTTCAACTGCTTCTGAACACGTGCCCCCCTTTTACTCCTTGAGAACACCTATGTACACCAAACATCGCACTTGAGAAAGAGTGAAGATTTGGCCAAAAGAAAGAAAGCCAGAGTAGAAACATGAAGACCTTATTAACCAAGAAGCACCTAAAAAGAGTCAAGAAAACTTACACACACTTCGGCTACAAGGAAGAAGCAAAGAGAGGGAGGTGTAATCGGCCAACTGAGAAAGAAAAAAAAACAAAAAAAAAAGGGAGGAGGAGATGTATTCGGGTAAGTTGAAGAAAAGAAGCAAGGAGAAAAGAAATAGATCGAATGTGATCGAGTGAAGGGACTAAAGGGTGTTTTGAAGAAGAATACCCAAAATGGCACCACACAAATTTGGATATACAATAAAGAAGAAAAGCAAATAAAGTGCAAAAGAGGACTAAAAGAGTTACTTGGCAGAATCAGCTCTTAAAAATTCAAAACTAGACACCAACCGAAAAAGGAAAACAAAAGACTCACAAAAGCCAAAAAGTGAACCAAATTTCCTTCATTGTCAAAATTTTATGCATACCTAGTGTCCCATTTCGGCTCCAACTTCCCAACAACTCAATCCCCTTGATTTTCTCCCCTTATCACTCCATCATCCACTCTTTAAATCACCCCATTGACCGATTCAAACTCTCTCTCCACCAGAGTTCCATTCCAACTCAACTACTAGCTCAGCAAATGAGTAAAATAAATGCTCCTTTGAGCAGGGAGTGACTCGAACCTAGTCCCCATTTAGAAAGAGAACACACTACCTACCACTACACCCCAGGTGCCCCTTGTGTCATATTTTACCCATAAAAAAAAAAGAAGCATACAACCTAGAGTCAGGGTTCCCCTAGTGCTAAAAACAAAAATTTCCCATATGTCTAGGCTTGAACCCAGGACTTCATAAAAACCTCCAAACACTCCAAAATCACTAATCCAGTAGTGCTAACATGCATTTAATGCCACAACACACAGAATTTAAAAGCTCAGATTTTTGGGTGTTACATGTTCAACCTTCTATTATTCATGGACTTGTTAGGAAAAACATTGATACAAACATAACAAATTTTGCGAGCTTAAATGACTTATGGTAAAGTAAGTAGAACGAGATAGCAAGTGCATGTGGTTTAATGTGTAGAATCACAAGGACACTTAATGTCTAGCAAATTCATTTAAGATAACATTCCTGGATTTATCAACCTTGTTCTCTCAACTTGATTAAATGTTAGTAGCCATATGATCCTTGCAAACCAAGAAAAATAAGTATGACACAAAGCCTATTGAGGAGTTTTCTGTTGGATCTGGTGCCCTAAATGTAGTATTTTCGTCTAAGCACACTTGTATTTTTTTGAACAGATTGGTTAATAAAATTATTTATGAATTACATTAATACCCTTTTTATAGTTGCCCTCACATGGTTTTTGCACGCAAAGAAAAATGGAAGAAAATGTTGCTTACTGGTTGTCTAATTTTTAACTAATACTAAGTGGTATCACGTGATCGAATCATAATACAAAAAGACAACTTATATTTGTAGACAAACCTAAACATGTCCTTAGTCTAATCAGAAATAAGCAAACTGATTAAAAGATTATTATATCGTCTATCAAGTTCAATTGGGGAGATGCTTTGTCTTAGGCAGAGGAGTAGATAACTCCTAAAAGATAAAGACATAGATGTCACTAACTAGACTGATAGTACATCAGGCTGGACCCAAGGAGAATAGATTCTAAATCTATTTATGGATATATCAACTTGTGACGTTCATAGTGTGGTATACCTAAATCCTGAGTGGATGACAAACTATGTATGTGTGACTCGTATACTTTGATATAAGTAAAAGTCTAATTTCAAATAGATAAGGAACCAAAAGTTGGTGCATTGGGTATACGACTTTTGCAATATGTAGCAGTATACGCAGCAGTGGAATTCATAGCCTGATACATGGATAAATGATATTCTCTCATTGGCATTACATGATTGATGAAATGTAAATGTGGCCACGAGCCATTCGTCTTTCTGATGAATGACTTGATTCCTATTTGATAGTAATTGACTTTTCATGAAGAAGATGCAATGGTTACTGTAACGCCCCGAATTTGGGTCTAGTAGAATTAGGCCTATTGGGCCTTGGGCATAGGAGCGTTTAAAATTTTTGAGAATAAGAGAATGACACTAACCAAGTTATAACGCCCCAAAATCCCGAAACTTTAAAATTTCTGTGCACTGAGGGTGGTATGTATGAGTAGCACTTAGAATATTAATTTTAAGGTATTATCGGGATTATTTGAAGTCTTAAAGATAGGGAAGACCATAGGGAAAAATTTATTTTTCTTGCTGTAGTGCACTCTAGTCTCAGGCATTAGGCCTCTTAAGCAGATTAAGGGGAAAATAGGATACAAGTGGGCCTGTGGTCCAGTGGCAAGGTGACGTCATTAGGGGAGCTACAAGGTGGCGTGAAGAGGTCCAAGGTTCGAGTAGTGATAAGGTGTTTTGGAGTGTTTATTTTGCATAGTAGATGACAAGACTTGTGTGGGATTTGGACTCTTTTGTTGAAGTGTTTGAATTGGTCTTGTGAGCTGATAAAGGAGGGAATTTCGGATGAGATAAGGGAGATATCATGGAGAAAAATTAGGAGATGAGAGGTGGGAAGAGTTGGTGCCGAATTGGACTGTGGGGGAAGGTAGGATTCAGCTATTGGCTATAAAAAGAGGTGCCAAATTCCTTTGAGAGGTTCATTAGGTTCCATTACATTTCTTTTTCTCCCCCTTAGCCGAATTCTTCCATTTGTCGAAAGAAACCCATCATTCCTTTGCCAAAATTTTGGTTTTCTCTCTAGCCGAATTTCACATACCTTCCCTTCTTAAATTCCTTCTCTTGTTCACCTTTAGTTCTAGCCGATCACTTCTCCTCTTCTTCTCCCTATTGGTACCGAATTGTCTCTGTCACCACACTAATCTCAAAAGTCTAATTTAGGCCGTAGGATCGAAAGTAGATTTGGTAAGTGTACAGTACCTCTCTTGTACGATTTGTTAAAAGCCGAAAGGCTATCTAACTGACCTGTCATTAACTCTGTGGTAACAAGGATAAGGTTCAAAGATCGCAAGCATGGTAGGATCGTTAGCAAGGGTAAGTGTACTCGTCCAGTTATTGATTAATGGATAGCCGAATGTAGGTATGGTTTATAGGGGTGACTTACGTGAAAAATGAGTCACTCGATTTTGGTGATATATGTTTGGGTGCAGATCTAGGGATATTCATGAATAGTAGCTAAGGAAGGGCCACTAGAACGTGTGGCACACGGTAAGGTTACGGTAAGGTTTCGATTTTTGATAAAGTGTGTATTAAGCCAAGATTAATCGTTAAGTGGTGACTATTGTAGGTTCGTGACTAAGGGGTTTACAGCACTCGTTGTAACCAGGTGTGTACAAACACTATGCACACACTAAATCAGCCATGCCGAAAAGCCGAAAAGCTGAAAGTGGCTAAATGGGCCCGGTGGGCTCTGAGGTTAAGCTTGATGAAATTGATTTATTTGGTTATATGAATTGAGTTAGTCATGCATGTTACATGATCTGGAATTGTTTTGGGCCCTATAGGCCATATGAATGAGATCTGGGCCTAATGGGCCATAAGGATGTGATTTAGGCTTAATGGGTTATATGAACGTGAAATGGGCTTTATGGGCTTTATGGGGACGTAGACAAGTATGCTAGGGTTTAATGGACTTTAGGCCTAGTTCTGAACAACTCTTAAACCGCATAAGAATTAATCTAATAATTAAACATGTCCATGGACAAGTCGCATAGAAAATGGAGATGAGAAGGGGGTTAGGGGTTTCGGCTTTTGAGAAAAACAATTGAGAGAAGAAGAATAAAATGCAATGAAAAGAAGTGGTAGGAATGGTAAAGAAGAAGAAGAATTTTTCGCAAGACTTAGGTAGGTTCGGCTTCAGCAGAAAATGAAGAAGAGAATGAAAGAAACCTCAAATGTCGAAAATGGGAAGAGAACTCTCACTTGACTATTCAAAATTTCGGCACTTACCAACCCAAAAGCCGAAAATGCACTATTTTGAGAACAAAAAGCCTATGTTTCCAAAGTAGAAATTCGGCACACCATAGCCACACCAAAAACCGATCCCTCCTCTACTATGAGTTTGAAATTCGGTTAACACCGAGCTCACAATGCCCATCCCTTTCTTTTCTCCTCAAATTCCTCCTGATCACCCGTTTGAAATATTTTGAACACTTCAAGCTCCACTTTTTCCTCTCTGCCATTCATTCAAATTATTTGACTCAGTCCACTCCACTAACCTGAAGTGTCCCAGTTGAATTCTGCCTCTGCTCTCCTTGACGCCAAAAAGAACTCCCAAAATGAACTCCTTGTGACTTGAACCTGCTCCCTCTCCTACTCTCTGTGGCGTCACTTACAAGCATCTTTAGTGGCGCCTCCTTGCCACTCTGCCACTCCTTTTCTTGTGTCAATCAAACACCAACATAATCCCTTAAGTCCTATTTCAATAAGCTCCTCCATTAACGTGCCTAAAAAGAAAATTTTAGCCAGGGCTCCAGCTTTTTTCCGGGCCTTTCCTAGACTCCCATACACCTTAAACAAGCACATTACACAAAACATACACAGAAAACACATCAAATGCATAGCCCCTAGATCAGGATATTACAGTTCTACCCCCCTTAAGAAAATTTTGACCTCGAAATTACCTGGTCAAAAGAGATGAGGGTATTGCTGTCGCATTGCTTCTTCTGGTTCCCACGTAGCTTCCTCAGAACCATGATTACGCTACAAAACCTTAACCAACAGAACCGTTTTCCTATGTAACTCTTTGACATCACAATCCAAAATCCGAACTGGTTCCTCTTCGAAGGATAGATCAGGTCTTACTTTGATCTCTTCCACTGGTACCACATGAGATGGATCCGAACAATAGCGTCTTAGCATCGAAACGTGAAACATATCATGGATCTAACTTAACTCTGCAGGTAACTCGAGTTGATAAGCTACTGGTCCCACATGCTTCAACACCTGATAAGGCCCAATGAACCTGGGGCTTAGCTTACCCTTCTGTCTAAACCTTAGCACTTTCTTCCACGGTGAAACCTTTAAGAACACTTGGTCACCTTCCCCAAATTCTATATCCTTACGCTTTAGATCAGCATAGGATTTCTGTCGGTCTGACACTTCCTTTAAACGAGTCTGAATTAACTTAACCTTATCTTTTGTTTCCAAAAACAATTCTGGACCCAACAACTGATGCTCGCCCAACTCTGTCCAACACGTAGGAGTACGACACTTTCGACCATATAACGCTTCATACGGCGCCATCTGAATACTCGATTGGTAGCTATTGTTATACATGACTTCCGCTAACGGTAGAAATTCTTCCCAACTACCTCTTAAATCTAAGACACAGCCTCTCAACATATCCTCTAGAATCTGTATTACCCTCTCTGATTGTCCATCAGACTGTGGATGAAACGCTGTACAAAAATCTAACTTTGTGCCCAACGCTTGATGTAAAGATTTCAAAAATATTAACGTGAATCTCGAGTCTCTATCTGAGATGATAGACACTGGTACCCCATGTATTCTTACGATCTCTGCTACATACAACTTAGCCAATTTTTGAAGAGAATAGTCAACACAAACTGGTATGAAATGAGCAGACTTCGTCAATCGGTCAACAATTACCCAGACCGAATCCTTTTTCGTAGGCGTAAGGGGTAGCCCACTAACAAAATCCATTGTGATCCTTTCCCACTTCCACTGTGGAATTTTTAACGGCTGTAACAAACCCGAAGGCAACTGATGTTCTGCTTTTACCTGCTGGCATGTCAAACACTTACTTACGAATTTGATTATTTCACGCTTCAGACTCGGCCACCAAAACTGTTCTCGCAATTCACTATACATCTTACTTCCGCCAGGATGCATAGCATATGGGCTACTATGCGCTTCCTGAAGTATCAACTGTCTTAACTCAACATCCTTTGGCATGCAAACTTTCTTACGGAAACACAGAGCCCCCTCACTATTCAAACTGAAATCCTCTACCCCATCATTCCGAACTTGAAGTAGTCGAGCACTTAAGACATCATCCAACAACTGCTTCTCTTTAATCTGACTAACCCAGGAAGGTTTCACTTGAAGTTCTGCTAATAGACTTCCACCATCGTACAAGCTAAGGTGAGCAAACATTGCTCTCAAATCCGAGATCACCCTATGACTTAATGCATCTACCACCACGTTAGCTTTACCCGGATGGTACTCGATCGAGCAATCATAATCCTTCAACAGCTCAATCCATCGCCGCTGTCTCAAATTCAATTCCTTCTGGGTATGGAGATACTTTAGGCTCTTATGATATGTATAAATAACGGACTTCTCACCATACAGATGATGCCTCCAACTTTTCAAAGCGAACACTACCGCCGCCAATTCCAAATCATGCGTGGGATAGTTTAACTCATGCGGTCTTAACTGCCGAGATGTATACGCGACCACCTTTCCGTCTTGCATTAACACACATCCTAAACCCGTGTGCGACGCATCACAGTAAACCACAAACTCCTTTCCAGCCTCCAGCTGAATCAACACCGGAGCCTCCGTCAAAATTCCCTTTAGCCTTTCAAAACTCTCCTGTTGTTATCAAACCAAACGAACGGAGCCCCTTTCCGTAGCAACTTGGTCAATGGTGCCGCAATCAAAGAAAAACCCTCAACAAATCTTCGGTAATATCCAGCAAGACTAAGAAAACTTCTGATTTCTGCCATCGACTTGGGTGGCTTCCAATCCAAGACAGCTTCAATTTTTCAGGGATCAACTCTAATCCCCTCCGCCGACACAACATGGCCCAGAAAAGTAACTCGCTTAGCCAAAATTCGCACTTACAGAATTTGGTGAACAACTGCCTCTCCCTCAGGATTTGCAAAACCACTCGAAGATGTGAATCGTGCTCCTCCTCTGACTTTGAATAAACCAGAATATCGTATATAAATACTACGACGAATCGGTCCAGATAGGGTTGGAAAACTCGGTTCATCATGTCCATAAACGCTGCTGGTGCATTGGTTAACCCAAACTACATCACCAAAAATTCGTAATGTCCATAGCGAGTATGAAACGCCGTCTTATGAATGTCTGCTTCCTTGACCTTAAGCTGATGATAACCTGACCGTAAATCTATTTTTGAAAAGACTGAAGCCCCCTTCAGTTGATCGAACAAGTCGTCAATTCTCGGCAACGGGTATTTGTTCTTGATGGTCAATTTGTTCAACTGACGATGGTCAGTGCACATACGTATTGATCCATCCTTCTTAACAAATAGTACCGACGCTCCCCATGGTGATACACTCGGTCGGATGAAACCTCGATCTAAAAGTTCTTGAATCTGGGCTTTCAATTCCATTAATCTTTCGGTGCCATTCTGTAAGGAGCGATAGATACAGGCGCTGTCCCCGGAAGAAGATCAATTCCAAATTCCACCTCGCGATCCGGAGGTAGCCCTGGAAGCTCTTTTGGGAAAACATCAGGAAACTCCTTCACTGTCCTGAGGCGTGCGCGCGATGGGAGGCGTGCGCGTAGTAGGCCTGCGGCGTGTGATGGAGCAGGGTTGCTGGCCTAATGGCTGCTAGGTAGCTAGGTAGAGTTGGCGATGAGGCTGCAACACTTAGGAATTTTGGTGTTTAGAAGGAATAATGTATGAATGAAAAAAATAAGCATAGATGGGTGGATTTTATAGTGAGAAGAGTAGGAGTTAGAGTAGAATTCTTAGAACAATTTAACAATTAAAAAAATTCTAATTCTAATTCTACTCAAAGTTAACAACAATTAATAATTAATTAAAATACATATTAAATTATTAATTGCTATTAATTTATTAAAATAAAAGCTTATTAAATAAAATATGATACTAATCCTAATTTTATGCAAAGTTGATAATAATAAATATATATTATAATAGATATAATTATATATTAAAGATTATCATATATATATATTTATAAAATTAAAAACATTTATTTTAGATGCTTTTTGAAAATATTTACAAAAAGAGTCACCTAATTTTTATTATTTGAAATTGAGTTGCAATTTTAAAACTTGGATCAAAATTGAACCTTTTATTTAAAAATTTAAAAATTTATTTTGCCATTTAGGGAATAATTTCTCGAAAAATTATGTCAAAATCAATTCCCAGGAAAGATTGGAGGGGTAACAAGCGGTCCCGTTTAACTTCCAATCTCCTAGACAGAATTTATTTAAACATACTAATCCCGAAAATAAATCCTAAATCATTTGTTTAAAAAGAAAACAAAAAACTTTAATCATTTCATAAAATGAAGGAGATTTGATCCCGTTCAATTTTACCTCCCCAGTAATGTTTCAAGCGTTGAGCATAAACTCGAAAATTACCTCCCTTAAAAGGTAGTTTAACAATCCATATGGATGGACTCGATGAATCATAAATGGATCGGACCAACGTGATTTTAACTTACCTAGAAAGAACCTTAATCTGGAATTGAATAACAAGTCTTGCTAACCTGCTTCAAATTCTCGAACTAGAATGTGCTTGCCATGCCATATCTCGAGTCTCTCCTTAAGTAATTTGGCATTCTCGTATGAAGACATTCAGACTTCTTCTAACTCGTTAAGTTGAAGTATCCATTTCTCTTTAGCAATTTTAAGATCCAAGTTGAGTCGTTGGAGAGCCCAGTAAACTTTGTGCTTTAACTCTAAAGGCAGATGGAAGGCTTTCCCAAAGACCAACCTATAGGGTGACATCCCTAAAGGTGTCTTGTATGCTGCCCTATAAGCCAATAAAGCATCATCCAGTCTTTTGGACCAATCTCGTCGATTTGGGAAAACTACCTTCTTAAGTATGCCTTTGATCTCTTTGTTTTCTAGTTCAGCTTGCCCATTCGTCTATGGATGGTAAGCTGTGGCAACCTTTTGCTTCACTCCATGCTTGTCAAGTAACCATTTCAACCACTTGTTCACAAAATGGGACCCTTCATCACTAATGATGGCTCGGGGGGTTCCAAACCTTGTGAAGACATGCTTTTGCAAAAATTTCATCACAACCTTAGCATCATTTGTTGGATATGCTTCAGCCTCAATCCACTTAGACACGTAGTGTATAGCTACCAATGTGTACTTGTGACCAAAAAACAGAGGGAAAGGACCAAGAAAATCAATACCCCAAACATTGAACAATTCCACCTCAATGATGTTTGTTCGAGGCATCTCGTTTCTGTTGGTGACATTTCCGACCCTTTGACATCGATCACAACTCTTTACGTAAGCATATGCATCTTTAAATAGTGTTGGCTAAAAGAATCCAGCTTGCAATACTTTGGCCGCAATACGTGGTCCTTTGAAGTGTCCCCTACTAGGAGTTGAGTGATAGTGGTAAAAAATCTTATGTATTTTATCTTCTGCCACGCATCTCCTAATCATTTGATCTACACACTTTTTAAACAAATATGGTTCTTCCCAGAAATAGTACTTCACATCGTGAAGAAACTTTTTCTTTTGATGATATGTATTATCAATCGGCATCAAACCACAAGCTAAATAGTTATCAATATTAGCAAACCAAGGGGTATTATAGACATGATTTACCTTCAGTATGTGTTCATCTGGAAATGTCTGCTGAATTGGTATAAGTGGAGAATTCCCTTTTTGCGACTTCAATTTGGACAAGTGATCTGCCACTTGATTTTCTACTCCCTTTCGATCTTGAATTTCTAGATCGAACTCTTGAAGTAGTAGTACCCACTGGATCGGTCTCGGCTTAGGGTCTTTCTTGACAAGTAAATACTTAGTTGCCGAGTGGTCTGTATAGACAGTCACTTTGGTACCTATAAGATAAGATCGAAACTTGTCAAAAGTAAACACGATAGCAAGTAACTTTTTTCTATTACCGTGTAATTCAGTTGAGCTCCTGTCAGAGTCTGACTCGTACAGTAGATGGGATGAAAAACTTTGTTCCTTCTCTGACCCATGACAGCTCCGATCGTGAAGTCACTTGCGTCACACATCAATTCAAATGGCAAATCCCAGTCTAGTGTGACTATTATGGGTGTCGAGACTAACCGACTCTTCAAATTATTGAAAGCTCTTAAGCACTCCTCATCAAATTTAAACACTGTGTCCTTCTCCAATAAATTGCATAAGGGTTTAGTAATTTTGGAGAAGTATTTGATAAATCTTCGATAGAAACTGGTATGGCCCAAAAAGCTCCTAACACCCTTTACAGATGTCGCAGGTGGGAGTTTTTCAATAACATCTAGCATTGCTTTATCTACCTCGATTCCATGTCTTGTTATTCGATGCCCTAGAACAATACATTCTCATACCATGAAATGGCACTTTTCCCAGTTAAGTACAAGGTTTGTTTCTTCACATCGCCTTAGTACATTAGCTAGATTGGCTAGGCAATCATTAGTACCTTAGCTAGATTGGCTAGGCAATCATCATACGTATCTCCGAATACTGAAAAATCATCCATAAAAACTTCCAAATATTTCTCAACCATATCGGTAAAAATAGACGTCATACATTTTTGAAATGTAGCAGGTGCATTACATAAACCAAATGGCATGTACCTAAATGCAAATGTATCGTACGGGCAGGTGAATGTTTTCTTGTGTTGATCTTCTGGTGCTACTTGATTATACCCCGAGTATCCATCAAGAATACAGTAATAGTCTCGCCCCGCAAGTCTATCCAGTATCTGATCCAAAAATGATAAAGGAAAGTGCTCTTTCCTGTCGCCTTGTTCAGCCTTTGATAATGATGCCAATTCTCCATCCCATAACCTTTCATGTCGGTACCAACTCATTATTCTCGTTTTCAATGACCGTGATACCTTCTTTCTTTGGTACGCATTAGACCGAACTTACCCATGAACTGTCTGAGATAGGGTAAATTATACCCGTATCTAACCACTTGATGATTTCTTTCTTTACTACGTCCTTCATGATGGGGTTCAGTCTTCATTGTCCATCAATCTTCCCTTTCTCGCCATCTTCTAGTATGATATTGTGCATGCATACAGATGAACTAATACCATGAATATTGGCTATGGTCCATCGATAGCTTTCTTGAATTATTTCAATACAAGGGTGAGTTTCTCTTCTTTTTCATTAGTTAATTCTGCTGAAATAATCACAGGCAAAGTAAAAGCGTTACTTAAATAAACATATTTTAAATGTGGAGGAAGTATCTTGAGTTCTAATTTAGGTGGCTTCTCGATTGACGCTTTTGGTTGGGCATAATCCCTATTCTCTAACTCCAAAGATTCAAAACGAGATTGCGGATTAAATCCCCTTTGATTAGCTTCTAGCAAAGCTAAGTATTCATCCTCCTCTTCATCATTTTAAGGGTCTGATGTCAAAATTTGTTCTAATGGATCCTCAATATAGTTGAGTTCTTTCTCAATGATTAAATCCTCTAAATCAGACACTGCAGAACAATCATCAATTGTGTCAAAAAATCACATAGACTTAAAACTTTAAAGGTTACCTGATCATCCTGAACACGCATAGTAAGCTCGCCCTTCTGGAAATCAATAAGGGTCCTTTCGGTTGCTAAGAACAGTCTTCCTAGGATGATTGGCACCTCTTTGTTTGCTTCAAAGTCTAGAATCACAAAGTTAGCAAGAAAGATAAATTTGTCTACACGTACCAATATGTCATTGATTTTTCCTTCTAGATGTGCTAAGGATAGATATGCTAATTGAAGTGTAACCGTAGTTGTTCTAACTTCACCTATCCCTAACTTCCTAAATATTGAGTCACATAGTGCCTTACCACAATATGTTTCTCCAATGTTGCAAGGTATGGCAAAACATCTAGGATCCTTCAACTTTGGGGGTAGTTTGTTTTGAAGATATGCACTGCATTCCTTTGTCAAGGCTACCGTCTCAAATTATCCAAGTCTTCATTTTTTTAGACAAGTTATCCTTCATGAATTTGACGTAGTTCAACGTTTGTTCAAGTTCTTCAACCAACGGGATGTTGATATGAAGTTGCTTAAGTACGTCTAGGAACTTCTTGTAACACCCCAAACCCGGGCAAGACACCACGTCCGAATCTGGTATGTTACGGGGAAAACATTTTTGAGAGGTTAGATTTTTTTCACTTAAAAGCTGGGTGAAAACATAATGTATTTGAAGAAAATTTGAGTAGACTTGTTTGAAATCAAATGGTGTAGTTGAAACCCAGAAATTTTGAAAACTTAACCAAAATGTGAAATTAAAACGAGTTCATTCCATTAGGAATTCAATAGTTTCTTAGTATTACTTTAAGCATTTTTTGAACTTAATAGAAAATCGAATTTGAGTTGGGAAATCGTTTGAGTTTACTTTATATCAAAACATAGTGTGATACCCGATGGTATAGTTTAAAACACATTGCGTTAAAATTTTGAAATCATTGTCCTTCCAAATTTTAGTAAAATTCATACCAAATTATTTTGTTAAGGCATATGAAAATCTAATTAAAACGTAAACATCATAAAACATAAATCAAAGGCCTTTTACAAATCCAAATTAAAACCCAAATAAAGTAGATAAGCTAAAATACCCAAATTGAATAGTCTGAGCAAAACTTTTATTAAAGCATGGCATGTGCACCCCCGAGTCCATCCCGGCTCCATGTCCGCGTCTCACGAGTCACTGAAATGTCAAAGGAGAGGGTGAGTCGAATGACTCGATGGCATAAATCCCGCTCCCCCGATACAAAAATATGCTAACACACATCATACATAGCAATACAATTAATGCAACCCGATCCTAACCATCCGTATCGCTTTTTCTACCCCGTGTGGTACCAAACCACTGGTGGTGCCAAACCACCGTGACCCAAAGTCACGATATCCATAAGTGTGGTGCCAAACCACCGGTGACCCAAAGTCACGAATAATCCAATGATGGGGCTAACCCATCTCGTGATACCAAATCACTAGCGACAATCTGTATCTCTCAAGTGGGGCCAACCCACGGTGGTGTCAAACCACGGGGACGAGTCACAATGAGGTGCCAAACCTCTCGGTGTCCCAAAGACACAATGTGGTACCAAACCACCGGTGACCGCATCACAAATCCGATGATGGGGCCAACCCATCGTGTGATACCAAATCACCGGCGTCAATCCCGTATAATCAATCATGGCCAACCCACCGTGGTATTAAGCCACTGGGGCGAGACGAGGAGGTGCCAAACCTCTGGTGACCCAAAGTCACAAAATATCACCGTGGTACCAAACCACCGGGAGGTGCCAAACCTCCGTGTCCCAAAGACACAAATGTCCCAAAGACACGGATATCATCATCCTCCTCCACTCGTTATCACCCATCATTATGCCATACTCATGTGATCATGCATATCATACAAGTCATACATATCATGCTAATATGTTTAACATCATATCCCATGTCACATACATCCATAATCATGGTACCATATAGATCATTAGTAAGCTCATAACAATATTGACTTACCCGAGTCCAAGGTCCTACCCAAAAAGGGTATCATATCAATCCATCAAACTGCCATGATTTTAATAGGCAAGCAGGTTTAATAACAATATCACTATGTATGGGTGTGTTAGTTACACACCTGGTACACACGAGTCAAAAAAAATCCCGACGAACACGATCTAAGTCCCTCGATTACTAGCTCCTACCATCGACCAAAACATAGGGGTTAGGCACCTACAACATTCGGCCAACACCATTTAGACCAAAAGGGGTTTGTCGAATCACCCTTACCTTGAAGATGATTTGGTTTCCTACCAAACTCAAAGCAAGCGGTGGTTCTCCTTTAACAATCGACCACCCCACCACTTATCAATCTACATATTGAGAAAAACGGCTCCTCTTGCTTGCTTCCACACTCCAATGACCCTATAACAAAGAGATTAATACCCTTCAAAAATAACCATATTCGGCCCTTAATCAAACCATAACCAATAAAGAACAAAAGAGGGAAAAAATATGGCCATTCGGCCACCCCACTTACCTTGTTCAAAGATTGAACAACCAATCAAATCCACCCTTCACCGATATTCGGCCAAAGAGCTACAAGGGAGAGGGAAGAGATTCGGCCTACTCTTCACAAGAAAAAGAATTCGACTTGGATAACAATGAGAGAAAGAAAAGATTGCGAAAATGTGAGTAGGGTTTTGGCAAGAGATGAAAAGATGAATGGAGAAATCGGTTGGGAAAAAATGATAAGTTTCGGCTCTTATGAAAATAAAGAAATTATGAGAGGAGAGAAGAGAGTATTCGACTTACAAAGTAAAAGAAAGCAAAGCAATTTCTACTACCAATTATTCAACAAAAGAAGGAAAATGTGGAAAGAGAGAATACCACTTTCGGTTTTACCCCAAAAGACAAAAAAAGAAGAATGGAGGAGAATATTCGGCCACAAGCACAAAATTAAGAAGAGGCAAAGTAAATTTTTGTTTGAAGCTTTTGGTTTGAGAAAAGAAAATGTAATGAAACTCTCTTGACAATCGGCTAACCCAAGACCAAAAAGAGACTCTCTCTTTTACCAAGTGTGACCGAAACAACCAAAAAGAAACAAAATGCCAAAATGCATTCGGCACACCCTCCTACCCCTTACCAAAACCGGCCAACCTCTCCCACAAGCATCCAAGTGTCGGCCAACACCCCACAACACTCCACAATATTCGGCCACATCCCCACAATCACTCCAAGCCACCCATTTCAAATGAGTTTACCAAGTCTCCCTCCACTATTTGCTCTCCACCCTACATTTGAACGGTTTGACCAAGTCCATGGTAGAATTCGAATTGCCTTCAACCTCTTCCTCCATGCTGTCCAAAAAGAATGCAAAAATGAGGACTTTGCAGCTCGAACACTAGACCTCCACCCCATGCATTTGACGCCACACCAAGCTCCCAAGTAGCGCATGCCTTGCCATCTTGCCACTCTCTTTTGTGCAATAAAACTCAAAATTATTTTCTTAAACCCCAACTCTTCCAGCTCCCTACACCTAAGGCTCAAAAACTAAATTTTCCCATTCCCTCAGGCATACTCCTAGCCTACAACTAAGCCCTTAAAACATAGAAATAGCAACACAGCAAACTAACTCATGCAATATCATGCAACAACATAATAGCCCCTAACCCGGGATATTACAGTTCTACCCCCCTTAAAAATAATTTCGGCCTCGAAATTACCTGATCAGAAGAGTTGCGGGTATTGCTGTCTCATCATATCCTCGGGTTCCCACGTGGCTTCTTCTACGCCATGATTCCGCCAAAGTACCTTAACCAAAGGCACAGACTTTCTACGCAGAACCTTCACATCCCGATCTAGAATCTGCACAGGTTCCTCTTCCATAGTCAAATCTGGGTTTACCTCGATCTCTTCCACTGCCACAACATGCGACGGATCCGAACGATAACGCCGAAGCATCGACACGTGAAATACGTCGTGAATCTGACTTAGCTCTGCAGGCAACTCAAGCTGATACGCTATTGGTCCTACTCGTCTCAACACCTTATACGGCCCAGTAAATCTCGGACTTAACTTGCCTTTTCTCACAAACCTCAAGACCTTCTTCCATGGCGAGACCTTTAAGAAAACTCGGTCCCCACAAATAATTCTATATCTCTCTCTTAAGGTCGGCATATGACTTCGGCCGGTCTGAAGCTTCCTTTAATCGAGCTTGAATCAACCTAACCTTGTCTTCGGTCTCAGCAACCAACTCGGGTCCCAACAACTGACGTTCACCTAATTCCGTCCAACACGTAGGCGAGCGACACTTTCTACCGTACTACGCCTCGTATGGAGCCATCTTAATGCTTGCTTGGTAACTATTGTTATAGGTAAACTCCGCTAACGGTAGAAACTCCTCCCAACTACCTCTGAAATCCAGAACACAACCTCTCAAAGATATCCTCCAAGATCCGAATAACCTCTCCGATCGCCCGCCGATCATGGGTGAAAAGTCATCTTTGAAATCCAAACGCTGCACTCCAGAGCTCGATGCAATGCTCTCCAAAACCTCGACGTAAATCTGGGATCCCGATCCGAGATAATCGAAACTGGTACACCGTGCAGCCTCACTATCTCTGACACATAAAGCTTTGCCAACCTCTGAAGTGAATAATCCACTCTCACTGGAATAAAATGAGCTGACTTAGTCAGACGGTCCACAACAACCCAAACCGAATCTTTCTTGCTTGGCGTAAGCGGTAACCCACTGACGAAATCCATGGTTATCCTTTCCCACTTCCACTGAGGAATCTTCACATGCTGAAGCAACCCTGACGGCAATTGATGTTCAGCCTTGACCTGCTGACAAGTCAGACATTTCCCTATAAACTCTGTCACCTCTCTCTTCAAACCAGGCCACCAAAACTGCTCTCTAAGATCCTTATACATCTTGCTACCTCCAGGATGCATAGCATAAGGACTGCTATGTACGTCCTGAAGAATCTTCTGCCTCAGCTCAACATCCTTAGGCATACACGCTTTACCTTGAAAACACAGAACCTCATCACTAGACAAACTGTAACCCTCCAAACCACCATTCTGCATTTGTAACCTCTGCGCACTCAGAACCTCATCCTCTAGCCGCTTTCTCTCGATCTGCTCAACCCAAGTAGGCTTAACTCGCACTCTGCTGCAATACTTCCGTCGTCATACAAGCTCAAATGGGCAAACAAAGCTCTTAAGTCCGAAACAACCTTACGATACCAACGCGTGCCTCGCCACCACGTTAGCCTTGCCCGGATGATATTCAATCGAGCGATCGTAATCTTTCAAAGAACTCAACCCATCTGCGCTGTCTCAAATTCAAATCCTTCTGAGTCAGTAGATACTTCAGACTCTTATGATGCTGTGTAGACTATCGATCTCTCTCCGCACAAGTAGTGCCTCCAAATCTTCGTGAGCGAAGACTACAACCGCTAGCTCCAAGTCGTGCGTCGGATAATTGACCTCATATGGCCTCAGCTGTCGAGAAGCGTAAGCCACAACCTTACCTTCTTGCATCAGCACACAACCCAAGCCCGTATGTGATGCATCGCAATAGACTATGTATTCCTTACCATTTCAAAGTTGAATTAAAACGGAGCCTCGGTCAAAATCTTCTTTAACTTATCGAAGCTTTCTGTTGTTTCTCGGTCCATACAAACGGAACTTCTTTCCTCAAAGAACTTGGTCATCATGTACTGCTTAACGAAAAACCTCAACAAACCTTCTGTAGTATCCGCCAAACCTGAAAAACCTCGATCTCAAATGACTCGACCTAGGCGGCTTCAATCCAAAATCGCCTCAATCTTACGAGGATCTACCCGAATCCTCACCACACACACTACATGACCCAAGAAAGTCACTTCCCGAGCGAACTCGCACTTATCGAACTTAGCGTGAAAGCTGTTTCTCCTCAAAATCTGCAAAGACAACTCTCAAATGCGCATCATGCTCTTCCTCTCGTCCCCTAGAGTACACTAAGATGTCGTCTATGAAGACCACAACGAATCGATCCGGATACTCATCAAAACACCTTATTCATCATATCCATAACGCTTTGCGGTCGTTAGTCAACCCGAACGGCATTACCAAAAATTCGTAGTGCCCATACCGAGTCCAAACGCTGCTTTTATGGATATCCGCCTCCTTAACCTTTAATCGGTGATACCTGACCTCAAGTCGATCTTGAAAATACCGCGACACCCTTCACCGATCAAACAAGTCGTCTATCCGTGGCAGCAACGGATACTTTTTTTCGTCGCCGCTTGTTCAATCAAGCGAGTCTATGCACATCCGCATTGTGCCATCCTTCTTCTTAACAAAGAGTACCGGCGCGCTTTACCGGCGAAACACTTGGCTTTGATAAAACCTCGATCCAATAACTCCCGGATCTCGAGCCTTAAGCTCCACCAATTCCTTTGGCGCCATCCTATACGGAGCAATAGACACTCGGCGCGCGATCCGGCAATGAGATCTATCCCAAACTCTACCTCTCGATCCGGTGGCAAACCCGAAGCTCCTCGAAACACATCAAAGAAACTCCCTAACGATTCAACCTTCTCTACAATGAGACTCTTTAGCCTCCAAGGCATACACATGAACCACATACGCTTCACAGCCCTTTCTGACCATCTTCTCCGCTTTCAGAGCAGATACCACATTTGATAAGTAATCTCTCCTATTACCTATCATAGCCACCTCATCACCCTCAACCGTCTTAAGAACCATGCGCTTGGCCGCGCAATCCAACCTCGCTCGGTGCTTGACCAACCATCCATCCCAAGAATCGGATCGAACTCCCAAACGGCGGCTCCATCGGATCGGACAAAGAAACACTACCCTTGGAGTTCTAGGGGTACATCCTAAACAGCTTATCTACAACTACAGAGTGACCTAAAGGGCTAATTACAGTCATCTGCCTAGAAGATATCTCAGAGTCTAAGTCCATGGTCTCTACTATACTACTGGCAACATAAGAGTGCGTTGAACCCACATCAATCAAAGCGATAAGGAGAACCGAAGATCAAAAACGTCACGGTGATGACGTCCGGTCGTCCGCCTCTCTCGGCGCCTCTCCGATCAATCTGGCCAACTTACACGGACAGTCCTCACGGTGCTCCAGAGAACCACACTCGAAGCAACCTTTTCCTCCGGTCCAGCAGCCACCCCAATGAGATTTCCCACACTGATTGCACTGCGGCGGTCCCTGCCTAGCAGCAACAAACCTAGCAGGCTGATTCGGCCCACTCGGTCTAGCCCTTTTCTGCGGATTACCCGACGATCCAGAAGACCCAAAGCTCCTCTTACGTCTATTTCTGTCCAGATTTTGCCTCACAGACTCCTTAACACCCTCGGCTACCTTAGCCTTCTCAACTAAGACAGCAAACTCGCGGTCCTGCTGTGGAGCAATCAGCAGTCTCAACTCGTCTCGCAGACCATCCTCGAAACGAACACACCTCTCGTGTTCAGTGGCCACAATGCCTCTGGCATACCTACTCAGCTTCAAGAACTCAGCCTCGTACTCAGAAACAGATTTACTCCCCTGGACTAACCTCAGAAATGCCTTTCGCTGAGAGTCAATATAACTAGCCCCGATGTACTTCTTTTGATATGCAGCCCTGAAATAATCCCATGTCAGATCCTCTGCTGCCACACTGTCCCGAACCGTGAGCCACCACTGGTATGACTCATCCCGAAGAAGCGATACTATGCCCTTCAGCTTCTCCTCAGCAGTCAGGTCTAGATCATCCATGATCCCCTCAGTTGCTTCCAGCCAATACTCAGCAGTGCTGGGAGCAACACCAGAAACACCTCGAAAGAATTCAGCCCCGTTTGCCCGGAGTCGCTCAGGAACAGATTTCCTAACTCCCGCGCCACCACCTATACCGGCTACCCTTTCCAACACTCGCAGCATCGCCTGCGACACTGCGTCATCCCCAGTCTGGTCTTGGAACTCACCACCTCCAGCTGGTGGCGGAATCCATATCTCACTTTCGACCCGACGACTGATCCTACGGGCTCAGAAACTGTCATCCTACCCCTACCTCTACCACGAGTATTACGACCACGTCCGCCTCGAGTGCTCATGACTAATCTTTCTACGTATCGATTAAGAATTTTATGCATCCATATTTATTCCACTATTTTAAAGCAAGTCTTATGAATATTAAAGAGGATTTGTTCTCGCGAGTTCACCAGAATCCTATCAGTTTCAATCTCTAAAGTAGAATACTATTGCTATTCATCAAATCATATCACATCCAACCAAATCACAAGTAATAGTACGGGTACTTACAGGGCGAATCAGTGCCGAGACTCGGTGCCATGCCTTTCGAACCATACTTTCAAAACAAACACTTAAAATGACTTTTGAAAACATTTTGGGCCTCGCCCACAAATAAGCCTTTGAACTTAGCTCGATACCACAATTGTAACACCCCAAACCCGGCAAGACACCACGTCCGAATCCGGTGTGTTACTGGGAAACGCTTTTTGAGAGGTTAGATTTTTTCACTTAAAAGTCAGGTGAAAACATAATGTATTTGAAGAAAATTTGAGTAGACTTGTTTGAAATCAAATGGTGTAGTTGAAACCTAAATTTTGAAAACTTAACCAAAATGTGAAATTAAAACGAGTTCATTCCATTAGGAATTCAATAGTTTCTTAGTATTACTTTAAGCATTTTTTGAACTTAATAGAAAATCGAATTTGAGTTGGGAAATCGTTTGAGTTTACTTTATATCAAAACATAGTGTGATACCCGATGGTATAGTTTAAAACACATTGCGTTAAAATTTTGAAATCATTGTCCTTCCAAATTTTAGTAAAATTCATACCAAATTATTTTGTTAAGGCATATGAAAATCTAATTAAAACGTAAACATCATAAAACATAAATCAAAGGCCTTTTACAAATCCAAATTAAAACCCAAATAAAGTAGATAAGCTAAAATACCCAAATTGAATAGTCTGAGCAAAACTTTTATTAAAGCATGGCATGTGCACCCGATCCATCCCGCTCCATGTATGCGTCTCACGTCACCTGAAATGTCAAAGGAGAGGGTGAGTCGAATGACTCAGTGCATAAATCCCGCTCCCGATACAACAATATGCTAACACACATCATACATAGCAATACAATTAATGCAACCCGATCCTAACCATCCGTATCGCCTTTTCTACCCCGTGTGGTACCAAACCACTGGTGGTGCCAAACCACTGGTGACCCAAAGTCACGATATCCATAAGTGTGGTGCCAAACCACTGGTGACCCAAAGTCACGAATAATCCAATGATGGGGCTAACCCATCTCGTGATACCAAATCACTAGCGACAATCCCGTATCTCTCAAGTGGGGCCAACCCACGGTGGTGTCAAACCACAGGGACGAGTCACAATGAGGTGCCAAACCTCTGGTGTCCCAAAGACACAATGTGGTACCAAACCACTGGTAACCGCAGTCACAAATCCGATGATGGGGCCAACCCATCGTGTGATACCAAATCACTGGCGTCAATCCCGTATAATCAACTGTGGGGCCAACCCACCGTGGTACTAAGCCACTGGGACGAGACGCTGAGGTGCCAAACCTCTGGTGACCCAAAGTCACAAAATATCACTGTGGTACCAAACCACTGGAGGTGCCAAACCTCTGGTGTCCCAAAGACACAGTGTCCCAAAGACACGGATATCATCATCCTCCCTCCACTCGTATCACCCATCATTATGCCATACTCATGTGATCATGCATATCATACAAGTCATACATATCATGCTAATATGTTTAACATCATATCCCATGTCACATACATCCATAATCATGGTACCATATAGATCATTAGTAAGCTCATAACAATATTGACTTACCCGAGTCCAAGGTCCTACCCAAAAAGGGTATCATATCAATCCATCAAACTGCCATGATTTTAATAGGCAAGCAGGTTTAATAACAATATCACTAAGTATGGGTGTGTTAGTTACACATCTGGTATACACGAGTCAAAAAAAATCCCAACGAACACGATCTAAGTCCCTCGATTACTAGCTCCTACCATCGACCAAAACATAGGGGTTAGGCACCTACAACATTCGGCCAACACCATTTAGACCAAAAGGGTTTGTCGAATCACCCTTACCTTGAAGATGATTTGGTTTCCTACCAAACTCGAACCAAGCAAAGGGTTCTCCTTTAACAATCGACCACCCCACCACTTATCAATCGGTTAACAGAAAAACGGCTCCTCTTGCTTGCTTCCACACTCCAATGACCCTATAACAAAGAGATTAATACCCTTCCAAAATAACCATATTCGGCCCTTAATCAAACCATAACCAATAAAGAACAAAAGAGGAAAAAATGGGCCATTCGCCACCCCACTTACCTTGTTCAAAGATTGAACAACCAACCAAATCCACCCTTCACCGATATTCGGCCAAGAGAGCTACAAGGAGAGGGGGAAGAGATTCACCTACTCTTCACAAGAAAAAATTCGACTTGGATAACAATGAGAGAAAGAAAAGATTGCGAAATGTGAGTAGGGTTTCTGACAAGAGATGAAAAAGATGAATGGAGAAATCGGTTGGGAAGAAAATGATAAGTTTCAGCTCTTATGAAAATAAAGAAATTATGAGAGGAGAGAAGAGAGTATTCGGCTTGCAAAGTAAAAGAAAGCAAAGCAATTTCTACTACCAATTATTCAACAAAAGAAGGAAAATGTGGAAAGAGAGAATACCACTTTCGGTTTTACCCCAAAAGACAAAAGAAGAAGAATGGAGGAGAATATTCGCCACAAGCACAAAATTAAGAAGAGGCAAAGTAAATTTTTGTTTGAAGCTTTTGGTTTGAGAAAAGAAAATGTAATGAAACTCTCTTGACAATCGGCTAACCCAAGACCAAAAAGAGACTCTCTCTTTTACCAAGTGTGACCGAAACAACCAAAAAGAAACAAAATGCCAAAATGCATTCGGCACACCCTCCTACCCCTTACCAAAACCGGCCAACCTCTCCCACAAGCATCCAAGTTTCGGCCAACACCCCACAACACTCCACAATATTCGGCCACATCCCCACAATCACTCCAAGCCACCCATTTCAAATGAGTTTACCAAGTCTCCCTCCACTATTTGCTCTCCCCCCTACATTTGAACGGTTTGACCAAGTCCATGGTAGAATTCGAATTGCCTTCAACCTCTTCCTCCATGCCGTCCAAAAAGAATGCAAAAATGAGGACTTTGCAGCTCGAACACTAGACCTCCACCCCATGCATTTGACGCCACACCAAGCTCCCAAGTAGCGCATGCCTTGCCATCTTGCCAGCTCCTCTTTTGTGCAATAAAACTCAAAATTATTTTCTTAAACCCCAACTCTTCCAGCTCCCTACACCTAAGGCTCAAAAACTAAATTTTCCCATTCCCTCAGGCATACTCCTAGCCTACAACTAAGCCCTTAAAACATAGAAATAGCAACACAGCAAACTAACTCATGCAATATCATGCAACAACATAATAGCCCCTAACCCGGGATATTACAAACTATATCAAAATAAGCCAAATCCATGGCTATCTACAAAACCAAATTTTAGACATTTACAAGCCAATTCAAATGGCTAAATTTATTATCAATCCATAACCAAAATGACCATAATCCTATACAGGCCGTATACTTAAAACACTTAAGTTCAAAAGTACCTAAGATATTGTAGGATAGTGTGATGAAGTCTTCAACGATTCTCGAATTCGAGCTAGCTTTGAATTCACTATAAAACACGAAAAAAAATGATGTAAGCTATAAAGCTTAGTAAGCTTGTATGAAAATAATAAGCAAAACTCACCATTTAATTACCATTCAAATATATGCATATACATACTACAAAATATTTAACCACAATGTTAACATATATTCAATCACTTATTTAACCATGAACTCAATTCTTTCATATGTTCGATTCATATACAATTTCCGTACATACCTATATTGTTACGTATCTATTTCTCACCATTTCATATCTTTGATATACCCATTAAACCATTTGGAATAAAATCAGATACTCGAGAAACTCGCACCTTAAGTTCTAATATATAGCCGAAGCTATCTTAATGAATCTCGCAGACGAAGTGCAATGCATAGCCGAAGCTATCTCAGTGAATCCCGCACATGAAGTACCAATGCATAGCCGAAGCTATTTCAATGAATCTCGCACACGAAGTGCCAATGCATAGCCGAAGCTATCTCAATGTTGCTCACTCTGGAGCTATAACGGGTCTACTTACACAAGCTGGTGGTCATGACATAGCTACATGGTGCTGCTCACACAAGCTGACAAGAATCTGCAACACATGCTAGATAACCCAGCCACCGGTAGTACGTACGGACCAGCACCCAATCATAATGTAACCCCTAATGACATGTCATTCGTATCCTAATCTATTCCTAAGGTTCAACAGGGATTTCTCGTTTACCGAATCGTTGTCGAATATGTCTACAAGGACGTTTTCACAATTTATGCAATATCAAAGCATTTAAAACACAAATATCAAAATGTTTATTGCATACAAACTTACCTTGAATGTAAAAAGGCGAATTAAGTCGATTAATCTAAAACCTTATTCTTTCCCCGATCTAAATCTGTATTTCACCTTTTCTGATCCAAATATAATCAAAATTAACTTATTTAATAATCTCTCTATCCAATTTAATCCAAAAACACACATTAAGGCACTTTTACATTTTTTCCCGTAACATTTCACATTTTTACAATTTAGTCCTTATTTCATAAAATTACAAATTCATGAAATTCAACCAAAACCCATGCTAGCTGAATTTCAATTAGGTTCCTAGTAGTCCATATTTTTCATTTATTTCACAATTTAACCACCAAATTTTAACATTTCACAAATTAATCCCTAATTAGACATTTTACTAAAAATCACTTAATAAATGTTGTTTGTCTAACAACAAGCATGCATTTTCGATCATTAAACATCAAAACACACCAAAATTCATCAATGGCAAAACCCTAAACCTTTAACAGTTTTGCAAATTAATCTCTAGACTAGCTAGACTTAGCTGCAACAATCTCAAAAACATAGAAATCGTTAAAAACGGGACAAAATTGAACTTACTTGCATGAAAAATGCTTGGCCAAACCTTGAAGCTATTTTAATGGCTTCCTTCTTACTAATTTTGGTTAGGGGAAATATGAACAAAGTGAAATTTTGATTTTATTAATATTAATTTATAACTAATTTACTTTTTTAACCTTATTCAAATAACCTTTCAAACCATTAAAAGATGTCCATCTTTGTCCACTAACGTTATAAATGAGATCATTACCACTTAAGGACCTTTACTATAAGGTTCTATAGCTATTAGATACCTTTAGCTAATAGAACTCAAGTTTTACACTTTATGCGATTTAGTCCTTTTTATCAAATTAAGCACTCAAATGATAAAATTTCTTAACGAACATTTCACACAATCATACTATCATGCTATAAATATTAAAAAATAATAAAATAATTATTTTGACTTCGAATTTGTGGTCCCACAACCACTATTCTGATTTAACTAAAAACGAACTGTTACATATGTCTTGACCGTCAGCTTGTGTGAACAGACCCGTTGATAGCTCAAAAGTGAGAATTATATGAGATATGAGATTGAGATAGCCTCAACTACATATTGGCACTTAGGGTACGAGATTCTCGAGTATCCGATATTATTCCAAATGGTTCAACGGGTATATCAAAGATATGGATGAGTATGAGACTGATACGAGTTATTACAAGTATGTACATGAAATATACAATTATTGAATTGAAGAAACTTGTGAATTTCATATCTAACCTTGTGAATGAATATGTGATAGATTTTTGGATCAATAAGAGTTATATTATAATATGTTTAATTGCTTAAATTGTGTATATATGGTAAGTTGAGTTTATTAATATACGAACTTACTAAGCTTTATAGCTTACTTTGTTTACTTTTCTGTGTTTTATAGTGAATATCGAAGCTTGTTCGGGTTTGGGAGTCGTTGGAGATCTTATCACACTATCAAGCTTTAATTTTGGTACTTTTGAACTTATATATTTGGTTATATGGCATGTATAGAAGTTGTGGTCAATATGATCTTTATGTTGGTAATGGATTTAGCCATTTGATTTTGCTTATAAATGATGAATGCTTATTTTGGCATGCTTGGTGATGTATATATATAAATGTGCAATTGGCATTTTGGTATGTTGTGTATAATGGTTATGTTAATGCTTGTTGTGAATTGATATTTTGAGTACCAAATGGTTGATTTGAGATTGGTATGCTTGTGGTTTAGGTAAAATAAAGCATAATTGGAAGTGATCATGTAACAGTCCGGTTTAGACCTTAGTCGGGAACAGTGGTTTCGGGACCACAAATTCGAGTTAGAAAAATATTTTAATATTATTTTCTGTGCCTATGATACGTGATTAAGCATGTGTGAAATTTTTGTGTTTTAATTTAGTCATTGGTGTGCTTAATTTGAGAAAAGGGCTAAATCGCATAAGATGCAAAGGTTGGTTATTAATGTGTAAGTGTTAATTTGTTAATGTCTTTATAATGTGAAGTCCTTAATAGGCAATTAGCCCACTAATACAGTAAGTGGATGGCCATGGTCAAGAATGACCTTATATTATATGTTATATATATTTTGTTTTAAAGGTTAAATGTGTAAAAATTATTATTAATGTCTATTATATTAAACAAACATTAAAAAGATGATGGTTATCATCTTGTTTGGTGAATGTGAAAGAAAAAGAAAGGAAGAAAACCATTTTAGGTTTCGGCACTCATTTAGTTTAATTAAGGTATGGATTTTGATCAGTTTTTGAAAATTTATACGTTTTTGTAATCGTTGCTTTGTATACTTCAAAACCCATGCTTCAATTTTGTGAACTGATGAATATTTTGTAATGTTCCATTGATGAACATATGAGTTTTGGGATGTTTGATGGTGAAATATGAATTATATGGGATAGAATAACATAGTTTGTCTTTGGAGTTTTGATGATTTTGAGTAATTTGGATTAAATTGAAAGAATAAAATTTTTAGGGACTAAACTGTGAAATAAATGAAATATATGGACTTAGATGAGCATGAGTAAAATTCGGCTATGCATGGGTATCATCAGATTTTGTATATTTTGTGATTTTGTGAAATAGGGACTAAAATATCCAAATGTGAAAGTATGAGGGCTAATTTGCAAATTGCCCTAAATATGTGTTTTTGGATTGAATTGAATGAGTTGATAAATAAATGGATTAAATTTGAATATGTATAGATCAAGAACTAAAGAAAATGGGCTTAAATTGTGGGAAATCGAAAGTAATATAGTAGTAGAGTCTGTTTTTGTTAAACCGAATCTGAGGTAAGTCAATATACAAATAAATGCATTTGAATTAAGTTAATCGTGCATATATGAAATTTAGCTTGTGTTGAATATGCTCGAGATGTTATGTACATGAAAACTAAGATTGTATCAATAATGAATCAAAGCCCGAGAAGTCCCGTATGAACCTAGGAATAGATAGGATTGCATATGTCATGACATAGGTGTCCTATATGTGATATCATGTAAGAACACATCTGGGATGTTGGCATTAATTCGATATTTCGTGTAAGACCACGTCTGGGGCGTTGGAATAGATATGAGATTTACGTGTAAGACCATGTCTGGGACATTGGCATCGTATTGATTTGTGTAAGACCCTGTCTGGGATAGTGGCATCGATATCTAATTGCATGTAAGACCACGTCTCGGATGTTGCATTGTACGACTATTCTGAGCATTTCGAGTATCCTATTAGATTCCGAACGGTTCAACGGGCAAATCTGAGATTTGAATGAATATGTGAAAAATATATTGAATCAGGTACGTTTGATATGTACTCGACATATGAGTATAGAAGGTAAGTATACTATGAAGGAATATGTGTAAGGAATTGATGAAGTAAAGTATGGTATATGGATGAATATGCTATGATCTAATAAAGTATATAGTGATATGCATGTTATAAGCAAATGGCTAATCCAATGAGCCAAGAAGAATTGTGAATGTGCAAATGAGCTATTAGTAATCTTGTATTTGATATGATAATGTGAATTATGTGTTAAGTTTATTTGTATAAGGCTCACTAAGCTTTTGAAAGCTTATCTTGTGTGGATTTGCTCTGTTTTATAGATCGTCAAAGCTACTGAAGGCTTGGGGATTGTCGAGGACCGTCATCACACTAGTCAATCTTATTTCGGTACCTTTTGAAAGTGTATATACTAAGTATGGCATGTATATGCTAGTCATCTTGAGTTATGTTTGAGATATGTGTACATAGCCATGTGATATGGCTAGATAAGTAGTTGTGCTATGAATGAGATGCTATACTATATGATGTTGATTTTGCTATGATTTCATGTTTATAAAATGGTCAAGATTATGGTAAGCATATTGATGCAATATGAGTATACATGTTTGACCATTGAAATGGTTATATGAATGGTAAAATGTAGATGTATCATACTTGGTTTAATTGTGAATTGGTTGAACTATTTAGCATATAAGTTGGTATGCTTAGAAATGAGATTGAATGAGAAGATATGTTGATCATTTGACATGATTTTGGTTGCCAATTGTGTATGGGATAATGCTTGTATATGCTTTAGGGATCCAAGTGTGGGTAGCATTTAGGCCTTGAAAATGTCCTATACTTGCCCACAAGGTTGAGCACACAGGTGTGTGGCTCATCCGTGTCCCTCGTGGTTGTAATTTAAAGCAAGTCAGACTCGACGACGGGCTGGACACATAGACGTGTGATTGGCCGTGTGGTGCAAGTCAGTAGCGACCACGAGTGAGGCACACGGCCGTGTCCACGACCGTGTGGACAAGTCAGTATGAATGCCCTGTTGGCGTGTCTGAGGCCGTGGAAGGCACATGGCCTGCCCATACGGGCGTGTGACCTCTGTAACTTTGAAAATTTTTTACATTTTTGATAATTTTCGTATGTGTTTGATTTAGTCCCGGCCTTATTCTAAAGCATGTTTAAGGTCTCGAAGACATATTTAAGGGACACTTTGATGTGATTTGTTAAGTTATGTTTTCAAATGTCCGTAAAAGAGTCTGATTGTCCGGTAATGCCTCTTAACCCTAGACCAGCGATGGTTATGGGTTAGCGGTGTTACAGATCAATTAGGTGATTTTGAGATGTGAAATTGGTATGAAAGGAATGGATAATTGTGATTCTTGTGTGGCTTGTGGTTGTTAGTATTGAAATGGCATAAATTAGGCTTGTTTGAGATTGGTTTGAATGACTATTGATACTATGTTATATGCCATTTGATGATTTTAGGTGGATGCAATTTGGGTGAGAAAGATGGCTTGGTAAATAGCCTATTCTTGTTCACACAGGCAGAGACACGGGCGTCTGTCTCAGCCATGTGTGACACATGGTTAGGTGACACGGCCGTGTGTCCCCTGGTGTTTAATTAGAAACCAAGTCAGTATGCTCCACACGGCCTAGCACACAAGCGTGTGACTTGACCATGTGGCATAAGTAAGTATACCCTACAATATTGGCATAGCCTAGCACAAGGCCTGGCACATGGGCTTGTAAGGCCATTTTGAAGGGTACACGGGCTAGTCACACGGGTGTGTGGTTGGCCGTGTGACCCAAGTCAGGGAGTTACACGGGTCAGACACGGGCTAGGACACGACCATGTGATTCCATTTTGAATGTCCACACGGCCTGTGACATGCGCGTGTCTTTGGCCGTGTGAGACACACGGTCGGGCCACCAGGCCTGTGTCCCCTATATTTTGTAAAATTTTCTAAGTTTTCCAAAAAATTCCTGAGTTATCGGTTTAGTCTCGAACCACTTCCAATGCATGTTTTTAGCCTCAAGGGATCGTATTAGGGACTTTATGATTGCTTGTGAATGACTTTTATTTGGAAATGAAAAATGTATGAAAAAATTTTGTTCGTTTAACTAATATGTCTGGTAATGCTCCGTAACCCTATTCTGGTGATGGATACGGGTTAGGGGTATTACAATTATTATGACTAATTTGTAGAAATATATTTACTTCACTCTGATTTATACTTGCTTACGAAAATTGATTAATTAATCTAGCAAAGGAATGTGTTTGAAATATTTACTAATTTAATAAGTTTGTGTGTTAACAAAATACCTACTCGCTATGAAATTATTATTTCATAACAACACGAACATAGCTTTATTAATCATAAGTTAAAGAATAAAATTAATCTAACAAATTTATGTCATATTGATTAAAACCATTTTTAGAAATCGTGCATTTGAAATTTTATTTTTTAGTTAATAACTTAGTTAATTTTTAGTTTTTATATCACCTCTTTCAAATCAACATATTTTTCCTCACCAATTTGTTTAATTTTAAATTTCATAAATACTCACTTGTATAGCCCCTGTGGGTAGGATAACTCAATATACTTGTCACTTTTTTTTACTTATTATGATTGTGTACACTTGCATGTTTTCGTCGTTCCATTATCCCAAAACCACAATTTTCATCCCTTTCTCAAATTGCAGTGTCACCCGCTTTAACGCAAAATCTATCTTAACCTTGTGTTCAGTTAACCAATCCATCCCCAAAATTACATCGAACCCATAGAAAGGCAACTCCATCAAACCAGTGAAGAAGACATGTCCTTGAGTCATCAAGGGACACCTTCGGTACACTCTATTTACCAATACCCTCTCACCAAAGGAACTAGTGACAGTTATACCATTATCTATACTTCCTACTGAAATACCCAACTCATAGGCTAGGTCACTTAAAATATACGAGCGTGTGGATCCAGATTCAATCAAAGAAAACAATGGTAGGGTTCACAGGGTGAAAGTACTTGTGATGACATCAGTCAAACCCTGATTCTATGGTTCCCTAATAGCATAAACTTGTGCGAGCCCTCCTATCGTAACTTGAGTGGCAACTATGTGAGCTAGGTTCATTGCCCAGCTTGCCTTCTGTCATTACCTCTTCTTTTACCTCAATCGTGTGCACCAACTTGCACTAGTGTGAGGGTAGCATTCTAAGCTTGCGACCCCTCTTTTCGTTATGGGTTGTCCCTTATCATGTGCTCCTTAGATTCACACTTAAAACATCCCCTGATAACTTTTGACATTCCCTAGGGTGCCTGTGTTCACAGTGTTCGCAGAATGACCAACTTGGTGATCTGTGCGAACCTTCCTTCTTAGCCTCGGTGTTACCCTGCTATTTTGATTAGTTTAATCAAAAACTACGTTTAACATTTCTACTAGTGTCACCTGAGTCGTGATACCTCTTGGATGTTCGACCATGTTGTCCAAGCACTGGCTTGGCAAACCCTATTGCAGCTTGCATATTTTCTAGCCTTATTTTCTCAATATCCTTCTCATTATTAACCAATTTATCAAAGCTTTCCATTGGAAACACAAAAATATACACACTTTTTCATGCCCTTATTAACTTAAATTCATGCAGTTTTGATAAAATTCTTTTTGAAAAATAATTGATTTTTATAAAATAATTAAATTGCACTTAAATTATGAACATGTTGAATTTTGATTAATTTTATAATTAATTTTGACTAATTTTGATCATTTTTCGATAGATTTGCACAAAGGGCAAAAGAATGACTTGGCAGACACTTCTAGAAGTTCAAAACCGAGAAGCAATTTGAAGTATCAAGGCAAATTAATTTTCAGCCTAATTGAGCTGAACTGATTGAACCGAACTGAACAAGAAGTGGACAGCCCAAAACTGTCCATATGTTGACCCAAATCAGCTTATTGGCTGATTATTTGGCTTGCAAGGATGCCCTTGAAGACTTGTTCAAGTTGCAAATAAACCCCTCCACAATTGGTGGCTTTATAGATTTGCCTCAAGCCTAAATTAGCAAAGTTGAAACTATCAACCTTGCCACATGTGTGGCTGGCCAAGGAAGGGCTCTTTGGCTGATAATTTTAGCTATTTTTAGTAGCCCTCTTCAACTATAAAAACCCCCTTAGGCTAGTCATTTGAAACACATCTCAAGCATTCACATCTTTTCTCTCTTCTCTCCACTTTCTCTCTTCTTTTCCATTCCAAATTCCCTTGCTCTCTTGTCGATTTCTCCTCTTGGAAAGGGGGAATTCATCAGCCATTTGGAGTAGCAATTAAGTGTTCATAGCAGCGTTGGTCGAGAGGACAACGGAGAAGGAAGAATGGAGCAAACTAGTCAAGCCACGGAAAAACACTAGATTTGATTCTTATTCCCTATCTCTTTAATTTTTGTTGTTGTTATGATGAACATATCTATGAATATTTATGTTGTTGGAATGGTTAATTTAATCAATTTAGCTTGAATTTAATTTGTGTTAGGTTTATTGCATTCCGTTTGCTAAAATTGTTAAAATTTTGTTTATATTGTTATAGGCCTCGGTAGGATGCTTGATTAAGTAAAATCATGACTAAGTTATTCTTGCATTACAATTGTGAGGTAGCTAATGAATTAATTATTTGAACGGATTGAAATTGTAATTAATGGACACAGTACTTAATCAGTGCATGTTTAATCATCTAAGGTAGCTGAGGGTTAAATTAGCAATGGTATCTGACGATACATTTGCCTTACATAACTTGCAAGATTATTGTGATTAAACTGTTTCAAGGTAGGGATACTTTGTTACCTCACGTAGTCTTTTATGTGCTTATTAGATTTAATTAATCGTTTGAATTGACATAAGGATGTAAAAGAGATTATTTCGATTTAATAAGTACGTATGTGCAATAACATATCTTCCTATTAAGATTTGTTTAATCGGTTGAATTGACATAGGGGTATAGTCAAGAGATGAATGAATTTTGGTAGGTGAGTATGTTCATAAGTTAACAAATTACTAAGTTGCCGAGAATTTATTAGTAGCAATATAAACATGAGTTTAATAATTCTAAATTAAGAAATGTAATTAATATGACACAATTATGTCATCTTGATTAAAATCATATTTTGAAATCATGCATTTGAGATTTATTTATTTAGTTTACTTAGTTTAAAATCTTAGTTTTTAATCACCCTCTTCAAACAAAATATTTTTCTTCACCAAAGTGTTTTAAATAGCATTCATAAATAATTCTTTTCACAGTCTCTGTGGGTACAATAACTCGACATTTACTTGTAACTTTATTACTTGTTGCGATTGTGTACACTTGCACATTTCTGTTGTTCCAAGTTTTTGGCGCCGTTGCCGGGGACTGTTTTAAAAAGTCATTATTTGTGAATTTGTTAGTTTTTCATTTTGGTTTAATTTCCTATTTAAATTTTAACTTAATTAATTTTTCTGTGATTTTTTCAGGTGTTTATGAGTATTGACCGAATTATTGACTTACTTCTTGTAGACCCTGAGATAGAAAGAACTTTTCGACAGCGAAGAAGACAAGCGAATTAGAGAAGGACCGAAGAGATGAACCTTGAAAATTTGAATCAAGGAAATGGAGCAAACCCTGCTCAAAATTCTATCCTTATTGCTAATGATAGGGATAGAGCTTTAAGATAGTATGTCGTGCTAGTGTTTCATTATCTTAATTCGGCTATTAGGAGACCCAAAATTGAGGCACAACAATTTGAGTTAAAGCCAGTTATGTTCCAAATGCTTCAAACAGTGGGCCAATTCAGTGGAATGCCTATTAAAGATCCTCATCTTCACTTAAGATTGTTTATGGAGGTGAGTGACTCTTTCAAGTTAGCCGGAGTACCCGAAGACGCATTACGATTGAAGCTGTTCCCATATTCGCTAAGGGTCAGAGCTCGAGCTTGGTTACACTCATTGCCACCAAATTCAATTTCCTCATGGAAAGAGTTAGCAGAAAGATTTCTCATGAAGTATTTCCCGGCTAGAAAGAATGCTAAGTTGAGGAATGAGATCATTGCCTTCCAACAAATGGATGATGAGTCCTTGTATGAGTCATGGGAAAGGTACAAAGAATTATTGTGGAAGTGCCCTCGTCATGGAATCCCACATTTCATCCAACTTGAGACGTTTTATAATGGTCTCAATGCTCACACGAGGATGGTAGTGGATGCTTCTGCTAAAGGTTCTCTCCTTTCTAAGTCTTATAATGAGGCTTATGAAATCATTGGGAGGATTTCCAACAACAATTATCAATGGCCAACCAATCGAGCAGCATCAGGAAGACGAGTCACTGAAATACATAAAGTGGACGCTCTTACTTCAGTTGCATCTCAAGTATCATCAATATCCTCAATGTTAAAAAATCTTACTACTAATGGGTCTAATAATTTTGCAGCACAGCCACCAAATCAATTTGAATATATAACCTGTGTCTATTGTGGGGAAGGACATTTGTTCGAAGAAATCCATCGAACCCAAAATTCGTATATTACATGGGTACCCAGAACCAAAATCGAGGAAGGCAAGGACTGCAATCCGATGTCTATAACCCATCATGGTGAAACCACGCGAATTTTTCCTGGAGTAACCAAGGGGCTGGATCCAGTACCACTTAAGCCCAACCGAGATTAACTCAGCCACCTAGTTTTCCCCAACAAGTTTAGAAACCAACCCAAGCTGAACCATCCAATGCCTTAGAAAATTCGTTAAAGGCATATATGGTGAAGAATGATGCCTTAATTCAATGCCAAGCAGCTACATTGAAAAATCTGGAAAACCAAATGGGCCAGCTTGCTATTGAACTCAAGAACCTACCACAAGGTGCTTTACCTATTGTGTAACAGCCCGATTTAGGGCCTAGACGAAATAGTGGTTGCAAGACCACAAATTCGAAGTAGAAATATGTGTTTTATGATTTTTATGAGGCTTATGAAGTGTTTGCATGATTGTGTGAAAATTTCATGAAGAAATTTTATTAATTAGTGATTAAATTGTCCACTAGGACTAAATTGCAAAGATTAGAAAATATGAGATTATATAAGATTTAAGTATGAAATAGAATCATAAAAATTAATACAGGTCCTTATTTAGTAATTAGACCATTAAATGTCAAGATGGAAAAAAATGGACATGGGAAGGAAAAATCTTAAAAAATGAGCCTTAAGGGTATTTTTGTCATTTGGTAAATAAAAGATTAAAAATGGAAAAATAAGTCAAAATCTTGTCCAACTTCTTCCTCGAAGTGCCGAAATTTGCAAAGAGACATAGCTAGGGTTTCTTCAACTTCCAATCTTGATAGTAAGTGCATCCTAGCCCCGTTTTTAGTGTTCTTCGTATTTTTGAGATTCCCGCAGCTTGATTTAGCTATTTCTAGCTATAGTTTGATCTAGGGTTTATGTTCATTACCCATGCATGACATGCATGTATTTTGATGTTTTATGGAAGAATATGAAAGTTTGATGTATGATAAACATCTTTTTCTAAGTGATTTTCATGAAAAATGCATAAAAAGACCAAATTGTAAAAGTTATAAAAAATTGTCATACATGAGTGAAATAGTAGAAATTGAAGGATGTTGTAGTTAAGAAAATGATTCGGCTAGGCTTAAAATACAACAAAGTTGAATGAAAATCATTTTACGAGCATATGGGGCAAAAGTGTAATTATGTGAAAGTTTAAGGGCAAAATCATAATTTTGCCAATGTATGATTCATGGGTCAGTTTGGTAATTGTGAGTATTAAACAAGTTAAATTGTTATTATAGATCAAGAAACACGAAGCCTGGATCGACACCGAGGCAAGAACAAAGTTGTGCACTAAATCGAACATCTACACCTATTTTGAGTACCGAGGTATGTTTGTGTGAAATTAAAGCTTCATATTGTGTTTTTATATATTTTAAATTGCTTGACATTATAACAATGAATATCATTTCCATGAAAACCGATTAATGATACCTCGATGAGAAAATGATGAAAAGATGTTAAGTTGAAGTCCTAGTTGTATACTCGGAATAACAAGGATGCCTATGTCACCATATGAGATAAAAAAGGTCTCGTATAAGACCATGTTTGGGACATGGCATCGGCACCGAATAAGGAAGGTCCCGTATAAGACCATGTCTGGGACATGACTTCAGCACCAAAGGAGGATCTCGTCTAAGACCATGTCTGGGACATGGCATCGACATCTATGTGCGATCTCGTATAAGACCATATCTGGGATATGGCATTGAAATCATAATATGTGATTGTAACACCCCTTACTCGTATTCAACTATAGAATCGGGTACGAGGCATTACTGGACTTAACTTGCTTGAATATACAACTTTGGGCTATAAAATTTCTTTTCAACTTAAAACTTCTCATTCGCATTCATATCATCCTTATTATGGGCCTACGAAGCCCTAAACATGCATATGGAGGGTTTTGAAACTTAACCAGAAACTTTTATGCACTTAGAAAATTTTTACCTAAATAGGGCCACACGCCCGTGTGGGCAGTCCGTGTGGTCACACACGCCCATGTCCATAGCCCATGTAGAATTTATTTTTCATTTTGAACCTACAGGGGTTTTCACACGGCTGGACACACGCCAGTGTCTTTGACCCGTGTCCCTCACACGACCTAGACACGCTTGTGTCCTCACCCGAGTGTGAAAACCTAGGTATTCTGTTTATGACATCAGCGACTCTTAAGGGCCACACGGCCTAGGCACATGGCCATGTGTTGGCCCGTATGATGAGTCAAATTCTCAAAATTTTGATGCAGAGGACACACGGCTCGTTCAACACACCCATGGGGCTGGCCGTGTGTGACACACGCCCAGGTGTCTACCTATCTGGACAATTAGAAGGCTATTTTCCAAGCCAGTTGCCACCCTGAAACATAAACACACATATACCAACACAAGCAACACATAACATGGCAATAATACACTATTATGAACCACTAGTCATCATTCATACACTTCACAAATTACTTCATCATTTGCATGAACTTTCACTTCATAAAACTCATCACCATTAAAATATGAAACTTGACAAATATCGACCCATTTCCTAATGGCCATATACAAAATGAGTGTATGGCATTAGTAGCCAACACTTTGGTTTTCAAATATGACATCACACAAAATAACCAAGTTCCTATATATGCCATACTCAAAATAAGTCAACTTTACTATACCAAAAGAATGATTGATAGTGTGATTCGAGCTCCGACGTTCTACGATCCTCGAGCTAGCTTGGCGATACTACAAGGAAGAGGGAAAAGAGAGGGGTAAGCATATAGCTTAGTAAGTTTGCATGAATTAATTTAGCAACATAAGTACTCATGGTAAAATCCATTCATCTCATAGAACAATAGCAACACAAGTTCTTAAGTGCTTAGGCATACTTACTCATACTCATTCTTACAATCACACCTCACATTATGGTTTCATAACTTGTATTTTACTCATGATATCTGTATCACTTAGTCACATAATTTACCACTTATGTCATCTTGAATGTAAACTTGAATCATTATCATCCTTAACTTAAATGTAACTCTTTGTCATCTTTGTATAACTCAGCTCTTTTTCATCTTTGCATATTTAGCTCTTTTGCCTGTTGAACTACTCGGAATATCGGAGGATACTCATTCTCATCATACATGTATCTCGATGCCACTGCCATATCCTAGATATGGTCTTACACCAGATATGGTCTTACATAGGATCACCTCTTGATGTCGATGCCATGTCCTAGACATGGTCTTATATGACATTGTACATAGATGTCGATGCCATGTCCCAGGCATGGTCTTACACGAGATCCTCCTTTGGTGCCGAAGCCATGTCCCAAACACGGTCTTACACGAGACCTTCCTTATTCGATGCCAATGCCATGTCCCAGACATGGCCTTATATGGGATCTACATTTGGTGCCGATGCCATGTCCCAGACATGGTCTTATACGGGACCGTCCTTATCTCATGTCGTGACATAGGTATCCTCGTTATTCTAAAATTTCAACTAGGACTACACTTAGCATAATCTCATCATTTTCTCATTAGGACATCATCAATAAAATTTCATGGAAATGATATGCATTTCACAAAATAATAAGTAATTTAAACATAATAATATATGTAACCTTAATTCCACACAAACTTACTTCGGTACTCCAGATATATGTAGGTATTCGATTTAGTCTGAAATCTTGTTCTTGCCTCGGTTTCGGTCCGTGCTTCATGTTTCTTGATCTATAATAGCAAACTCACTTGTTTCATACTCACATTGACTAAATCGACTAATGAATCACACATTGGCAAAATTACAATTTTGCCCCTAAACTTTCTCATAATTACACTTTTGTCCCTAAGCTCGTAAAATGATTTTCATTCAACTTTCTTGTATGTCAAGCCTAGCGAAATCATTGTATTAACTACAAAATCCCCTAATTTCCATTATTTAACTCATGTATGACCATTTCTATAACTTTTGCAATTTGGTCCTTTTATGCATTTTTCATGAAAATCACTTAGAAAAAGATATTTATCATACAGCAAACTTTCATATTCTTCCATAAATCATCAAAATACATGCATGTCTACATGGGTAAATTTTTGGACATGAACCCTAGCTCAAAATATAGCTAGAAATAGCTAAATCGAGCTACGATGATTTCAAAAATATGGCTAACAGGTACTTACAATCAAGCTTGAAAGCTGAAGAAACCCTAGCTATAGAGAGCTTGAGAATTTTGGCTATGGCTAGAAGAAGATGGACACAATTTTGACTTATTTTTCCCTTTTTAATTCATTAATTAACCAAATGACTAAAATGCCCTTAAGGCCCTTTTTTGAGATTTTTCCTTCCCATGTCCATTTTTGTCCATCTTAACATATAGCGGTTTAATTGCTAAATAAGGACCTCTAATAATTTTTATAATTCTATTTCATACTTAAATCTTCTAGAATCTCATGTTTTCTAATCTTTGCAATTTAGTCCTAATGGACAACTTGATCACTAATTAATAAAATTTCTTTATGAAATTTTCACACAATCGTGCAAGCGCATCATAAGCCTCATAAAAATCATAAAACACATATTTCTACTTCGGAATTGTGGTCTCACAATCACTATTCTGACTTAGCCCTAAATAGGGCTGTTATAATTCTCCCCTCTTACAAATTTTCGTCCCCGAAAATCTTACCAGCAAAAAGGTTTGGGTACTGGTTCCTCATAGCCTCCTCGGGCTCCCAAGTAGCCTTTTCTACCCCATGTCTTTGCCATAATACTTTCACAAGTGCTCTACTTTTAGTACTTAACTGTTTGACTTTTCGTGCTAGGATCTTAATCGTTCTTCGCCATATGTCATGTCAGGTTGAATTTCAACATCTGTTGGTGTGATCACATGCGAAGAATCTGAACAGTAACGTCACAACATAGACACATGAAACACGTCATAAATCCTTTCTAACCCAGACGAAAAAGCCAGTCGATAGGCTATCATCCTATCCTCTCAGTAATCTCATACGGTTCGATAAAATACGGACTCAATTTGCCTTTCTGGCCAAATTTGAGAACTTTCTTCCATGGTGACACTTTCAAGAACACCTTATCACCAACTTGAAATTCGATCTCTTTTCGTTTCAAGTCCGAGTAGGATTTATCGGAAGTAGCTTTTAAACAATCTCAAATTACCCTTACTTTCTCTTCGATTTCTCTAACCAGATTGACCCCGAGAATCTGATTTTCCTTGAGTTCAGTCAATATAAAGGCGTTCGACACTTACGCCCATACAAAGCCTTATATGGCACCATTTTTATGCTCGACTGAAAACTATTATTATAAGCAAACTCTACCAACAGTTGGCACTTTTCCCAATTGCCCTAAAACTCAAGAACACAACTCCGGAGCATATCTTCAAATATCTGTATTAACCTCTCCGACTGTCCGTCAGTTTGTGGGTGAAAGGCTGTACTAAAACTCAACTTTGTGCCCAAGGCCTTTTGCAATTTTACCAAAATCGGGAGGTGAATCTCTGATTTTTATCTGACATAATCGATAGAGGCATTCCATAAAGCCTTACAATCTCGGAAACTTACAAGTTTGCCAACTTATCAAGTGAATAACTGACACATACAGGTATGAAATGGGCCGACTTCGTAAGTCTATCTACCACGACCCATACAGCATCTTTCTTGCTCGATGTTAACAGCAAGCTCATTACAAAGTCCATGGTAACACAGTCCCATTTCCACTGGGGAACCATAATAGGTTGAAGCAAACCCGGAGGAACTTGGTGTTCGGCCTTTACTTGCTGACAAATCAAGCATTTTGATATAAACTCAGAAATATCTTTCTTCATACTCGGCCACCAATATCATTTCTTCAAGTAATTATACATTTTCGTGCTGCTCGGATGTACGGATAGGCATCCACTATGTGCCTCGTGTAAAATCTTTCGAATAAGCTCATCATTTCTTGGTACACAAATTCTGTCTCTGAACATCAGACATCCATCAGAACTGATCCGAAAGTCAAACTTAACACCCGACTCGCACTGAACTCTTTTGGCTTGCAATTCACTGTCATCTTTTTGAGCCTCGTAAATCTCTTGAAGGAACATCGGTCTAGCCCTAGAATGGAATCATTGTCTGACAAAGTCACCCGTGTATTCATATCCCTCAATGAAAATAGGGATATTCTACTCAAAGCATCAGCGACTACATTCGCCTTTCCCGGGGGGTAATCAATGACTAGCTCATAATCCTTTATCAGCTCTAACCATCTTCGCTGCCTTAAGTTCAATTCCTTTTGAGTCATCAAGTACTTTAAACTTTTGTGATTGGTGAATATCCGACATCTTCACCATACAAATGGTGTCTCCAAATCTTCAATGCAAACACAATGGCCACCAACTCTAAATAATGTGTCGGGTAGTTCTTCTCGTGTGGCTTTAACTGTCTAGAAGCATATGCGATTTCCTTGCCTTCTTGCATAAGTACACAGCCCAATCCATTCAAAGCTGCATCGCTGTAGATCACAAATTCTTTTCCAGGCTCAGGTTGCACTAGAATTGAAGCCTCTATCAATAATGCCTTTAGTTTCTTGAAACTCTGCTGGCACTTCTCTGTCCACTCAAACTTTACATCTTTCTATAATAACCTTGTCATCGGTGTAGCTATCATGGAAGATCCCTTGACAAACCGTCGATAATAGCCAACTAGGCCCAGAAAACTTCTAACCTCGAATATATTATTCGGCAGTTTCCAATCAACAATAGTTGAAATCTTAATTGGGTCGACTTGGATTCCATCTCCTGAGATAATATGACCCAAAAATATGACTTCTTTGAGCTAAAACTCACTTTTTCTAAACTTGCCATACAATTGGTTGTCTCGTAAAATCTGTAAAACTGTCCTCAAATGCTCAGCATGCTCATACTCATCACGAGAATATATCAATATGTCATCAATAAAAACCACAACAAACTTATCCAAGTATGGCCAAAATATACGATTCATTAAATCCATAAACACAGCGAGGGCATTTGTTAAGCCAAAAGGCATGACTAAAAATTCATAGTGCCCATACTTTGTCCAAAATGTAGTTTTCGGCACATCTGAGTCTCTAACCCTCAACTGGTAATATCCAGAACTCAAGTCTATCTTGAAGAACACAGTGGCTCCCTTCAATTGATCAAACAAGTCGTCGCTCCTTGGTAATGGGTACTTTTTCTTCACGGTTACTTTATTTAGTTGCTGGTAATCTATACATAATCTTATAGAACCATCTTTCTTTTTCACAAATAATATTGGAGCACCCCACGGAGAATAACTTGGTCTTGCAAAACACTTGTCCGTCAATTCTTGTAACTGTGTCTTCAATTCCCTCAACTCAGTTGGAGCCGTTTTGTATGGAGCAATTGATATAGGTGCAGTACTAGGAACTAACTTAATGCCAAATTCAACCTCTCTAACCGGAGGCAAACTTGGCAATTCTTCTGGGAATACATCTAGGTACTCACATACTATCGGCACTGATTTAATCTTTAACTCAGTTTCTTTAACATTCATAACAAAAGCAAGATAAGCTTCATACCCCTTTCTTACATACCTCTGAGCAGACATATGAGAGATCACTACAAGCAATCTGTCTTGTTCATTTGACTCAACACGAAGAATGTCCCCATTTTCACATCTCAATTCAATGTATTTCTTTCCACAATTTACTGTCACATCATGAGTGGTTAACCAGTCCATACCAAGAATTATATCGAATTCATCAAATGGCAATAGCATGAGATTTGCCTTAAAATAATGATCTCTAATCATCAATAGGAAATCTTTGCATACCTTATCAACTAATACACTTTTACCTAAAGGATTGGACACTTTTATCACGAATTCTGTAGACTCTACAGGCATGCTCATGCTAGATACTAATTTGATGCAAATGTATGAATAGGTAGATCCCGGATCAATTAAAACAATAACATTAGTATCATGGAGAGAAAATGTACTCGTAATTGCATCACGAGATGACGCCTCTTAGCGAGCGTGAATGGCATAGGTCCTCGCAGGCACTCTACCCTCAGATCTCACAACCTTCTCTCTAGGTGTACTCTTACTACTCGTTCTGCTTCCCAGGTTTCTCTGTTGTCTCCCTCTAGTAGTGCTTCCCTCTCTTGCACTCTGAACTTTCTCTTTCTCAACCATCTCAATGCATTATCTAATAAAATGAGCTTGGGAACCAGACTTAAAACAAGCTCTCTCATGGGCTCGGTACTCACCGGGATGTCGTCTGCCACATTGTGGACATTCTAGTCTATTGGTCTAGTGTGCCCAACACTAGCAACTAAGGTAGTCTGAGCTTTGATCCCCGAGTACTGCTTACTCTTACTTCTATTTGGAACTCGACGAAAGTAGCTGATCGGGTAGGAAAGTCTCTTCACTTCTTGGACAAAGACTAAAATAACTTATTCAATTGTCTCTTTCTTAAATTACGAGACTCCATCTCAGCTTTTTTTTCTCTTTCACCAACTCTTCGGCTTTACAAGCCCGATCCACTAGCACAACAAATTCTTTCAACTCGAGGACAGCAACAAACAATCTGATATCTTCATTTAGTCTGTCCTTAAACCGTTTACACGTAATAGCTTCAGTGGATACACACTCTCGAGCATATTTGCTGAGCCTCACAAATTCACGCTCATATTCAGTTACAGTCATCTTACCTTGCTTCAATTCAAGAAATTCCTTTCTTTTATAGTAAATAAACCATTGGCTTATGTACTTCTTTAGGAACTCTTCCTGGAAAAACTCCCATGTAATCCTTTCCCTTGGTACCACCGACATAAGGGTATTCCAACACTGATAAGCAGAATCTCTTAGAAGAGAAACTACACACTTCATGCACTCTTCAGATGTGCACGATAACTAATCAAATACCGGAATGGTGTTTTCAAGCCAGAATTCTGCTCTTTCCGGATCATCATCTTTACTAGCCCAGAATTCTTCGGCTCCTTGTTTCCAGATTCTATCAACCGGAGACTTTTCTCTTCTTACTACTTCTACCGCTTGGGGAGCTATTGGGGTAGGTTAAGGATTAGGTGGGGGTGGAAGGGGTTGTGCATTCGGGTTCGTACGAACGAACTCTGTGTATCATCTATTCATCATATGGAGAAAGGCTTCCTTAGCCTCTTCTCTTCCTTTCTGACTCACAGTCGTAGGTCTGTTCTCATTTTCATTTGGCACTATCCCTTCTACCGAGGGCAAGCATTTTCTACATCATCATCCACACACTTTCTGTCGGGATCTATTTACTATATGAAAACACAATTTAAATCGTCAGGAGTCATCACACTATCATTACATAAATACTCATATGTATGGCATGTATAGCTAGACTCGTGTATATGCTACGTTAGTCCGAGAATCGACTAAACTTGGCTTTGATACCACTAAATGTAACACCCCTTACTCGTATTCAACTCTGAAATCAGGTACGAGGCATTACTGGACTTAACTTGATTGAATATACAACTTTAGGCTATAAAATTTCTTTTCAACTTAAAACTTCTCATTCGCATTCATAACATCCTTATTATGGGCCTACATAGCCCTAAACATGCATACGGAGGGCTTCATAAGTTAACCGGAAACTTTTTGCGCACTTAGAAAATTTTTACCTAAACAGGGCCACACGCCTGTGTGAGATGAGACACGCCCGTGTGGGCAGGCCATGTGGTCACACACGCCCATGTCCATAACTCGTGTAGAATTTAATTTTCATTTCGAACCTACAACGGTTTTCACACGGCCGGACACATGCCCATGTCCTTCACACGACCTAGACACACCCCTATCCTTCACAGGGCCTAGACACGGTCGTGTCCTCACCTGTGTGTGAAAACCTGGGTATTCTATTTATGATGTCAGCGACTCTTAAGAGGCACACGGCCTAGGCACATGTCTATGAGTTGGCTCGTGTGACGAGTCAAATTCTCAAAATTTTGATGCAGGGGACACATGGCCCATTCAACACACCCATGGGGCTGACCGTGTATCGCACACGGCTTAGACACACACTCGTGTGTCTACCCATGTGGATAATTAGAAGGCTATTTTCCAAGCCAATTGCCACCCAAAAAACATAAACACACATATACAAACACAAGCAACACATAACATGGCAATAATACACTATGAAGAACCACTAATCATCATTCATACACTTCACAAATTACTTCATCATTTCCATGAACTTTCACTTCATAAAACTCATCACCATTAAAATATGAAACTTGAAAAATATTGGCCCATTTCCTACTGGCCATATACAAAATGAGTTTATGGCATTAGTAGCCAACACTTTGGCTTTTAAATATGAAATCACACAAAATGACCAAGTTCCTATACATGCCATACTCAAAATAAGTCAACTTTACTATACCAAAAGAATGATTGATAGTATGATCCGTGCTCCGACGTTCTACGATCCTCGAGCTAGCTTGGCGATACTACAAGGAAGAGGGAAAAGAGAGGGGTAAGCATATAGCTTAGTAAGTTTGCATGAATTAATTTAGCAACATAAGTACTCATGGTAAAATCCATTCATCTCATAGAACAATAGCAACACAAGTTCTTAAGTGCTTAGGCATACTTACTCATACTCATTCTTACCATCACACCTCACATTATGGTTTCATAACTTGTATTTTACTCATGATATCTGTATCACTTAGTCACATAATTTAGCACTTATGCCATCTTGAAAATAAACTTGAATCATTATCATCCTTAACTTAAATGTAACTCTTTGTCATCTTTGTATAACTCAGCTCATTGTCATCTTTGCATATTTAGCTCTTTTGCCCGTTGAATTACTCAGAATATCGGAGGATACTCCATCTCATCATATCTGTATCTCGATGCCAATGTCATATCCCAGATATGGTCTTACATAGGATCACCTCTTGATGCTGATGCCATATCCCAGATATGGTCTTACAAGCAATCTCTTAGCTCGATGTCGATGCCATGTCCTAGACATGGTCTTATACGAGATCGTACATAGATGTCGATGCCATGTTCTAGACATGGTCTTATACAGGACATTCCTTATTCGATACTGATGCCATGTCCCAGACATGGTGTTATACAGGATCTACATTCGGTGCCGATGCCATGTCACAAAGATAGTCTTATACGGGACTGTCTTTATCTCGTGTCGTGACATAGGTATCCTCGTTATTCTGAAATTTCAACCGGGACTACACTTAGCATAATCTCATTATTTTCTTATTAAGACATCACCAATAAAATTTCATGGAAATGATATGCATTTCACAAAATAATAAGTAATTTAACCATAATAACATATGTAACCTTAATTCCACACAAACTTACCTCGGTACTCCAAATATGTGTAGGTATTTGATTTAATCCAAAATCTTCTTCTTGCCTCGATTTCGATCTGGGCTTCATGTTTCTTGATCTATAATAGTAAATTCACTTGTTTCATACTCACATTGACTAAATTGACTCATGAATCACGCTTTGGCAAAATTACAATTTTGCCCCAAAACTTTCTCATAATTACACTTTTATCCCTAGACTCGTAAAATGATTTTCATTCAACTTTCTAATATTTCAAGCCTAGCTGAATCATTTTCTTAACTACAACATCCCCTAATTTCCACTAGTTAACTCATGTATGACCATTTCTATAACTTTTGCAATTTGGTCCTTTTATGCATTTTTCATGAAAATCACTTAGAAAAAGATGTTTATCATACATCAAACTTTCATATTCTTCCATAAATCATCAAAATACATGCATGTCATACATGGTTAAATTTTTGGACATAAACCCTAGTTCAAAATATAGCTAGAAATAGCTAAATCGAGCTACGATGATTTTAAAAATACTAAAAACATTAAAAACGGGGCTACGAGGTACTTACAATCTAAATAAAGACCTCTAATAATTTTTTTAATTCTATTTCATACTTAAATCTTCTAGAATCTCATACTTTCTAATCTTTGCAATTTAGTCCTAATGGACAACTTGATCACTAATTAATAAAATTTCTTTATGAAATTTTCACACAATAATGCAAGCACATCATAAGCCTCATAAAAATCATAAAACACATATTTCTACTTCGAATTTGTGGTCTCGCAACCACTATTCTGACTAGGCCCTAAATCGAGCTGTTACAGTGATCCTTTGTAAGACTATATCTGGGATATGGCATCGGCATCAAGTGGGGATCCCATGTAAGACCATATCTAGGATATGGCATTGGCATCGTGATACATGTATGATGAGATTCAGTATCCTCCGACATTTCACGTAGTTCAATAGGCAAAGATGTTAAGATGTGTGAACATGATAAAGAGCTAAGTCTATGTCTAAAGAGTATAAAGTGCTAAAGTTTCTAATGGAGTGATATAGGTACCCTTGAGTAAATTATGAGAAATGCATGTAATATGTGATAAGTAATGTGGTAAGGGTATACATGAGTAAGTTATGTTGATGTGATTGAGAATTTGTATTACTTTTGATGAGATGTATAGATGCTACCATAAATTAAATGATACTATTTATTTCATGCAAACTTACTAAGCTATATGCTTACCCCTCTCTTTTCCCTTTTTCTTGTAGTTTCGCTAAGCTAGCTCGGGGATCGTAGAACGTCGGAGCTCGGATCACACTATCAATCATTCTTTTGGTATAGTAAAGTTGATTTATTTTGAGTATGGTATGTATAGGAAACATGGTCATTTTGTTATGAAATATTTGAAAACCAAAGTGTTGGCTATTAATGTACTCAATCTTTTTGTAAATGGCCATTGAGAATTGGCCAATATTTGTCAAGTTCCATATATTTAATGATGATGAGTTTTATGAAGTGAAAGTTCATGCAAATGATGGAGTAAAATGTAAAGTGTAAGAATGATGATTTGGGGACTCTTTATAGTGTATTATTGCCAAGCTATGTGTTGCTTGTAGTGGTATATGTGTGTTTATGTTTCAAGGTGGCAATATGCTTGGAAAAGAGCCTTATATTTGTCCACACGGGTAGACATACGGGCATGTGTCTAGGCCGTGTGTGACACACAGTCATCCCCATGGCTTGTTGATAAGCCGTGCGTCCCCTACATCAAATTTGCGAGAATTCGATTCGTCACACTGGCCAGCACACGGGCATGTGCCTAGGCCGTGTGCCCCTTAAGAGGTTGCTGACGTCATAAACAGAATACCTAGGTTTTTCACACACAGGTGAGAACACGGGTCATTGACACGGGCGTGTGTCTGGCCGTGTGAAAACCCCTATAGGTTCGAAGTGAAAAATAAAATTTGCACGGGCGTGTTCCATTTCACACGGGCATATGGCGTATTGCCCTCTTTAGGCAAAAATTTTCTAAGAGCGCAAAAGTTTCTAGTTTAACTCTGAAACCTTCCGTATGTATGTTTAGGGTCTCGTAGGCCCATTATAAGGATGTTATGTATATGAATGAGAAGTTTTAAGTTGAAATGAAATTTTTATAGCCCAATGTTGTATGTTTAAGCAAAATAAGTTTGGTAATGCATCGTATCCAGTTCCAACGTTGAATGCGGATAAGAGGTGTTACATTTAGTGGTATCAGAGCTACAATTTAGTCGATTCTCGGACTAACATAACGTATATATGAGTCTAGCTATACATGCCATACATATGAGTATTTACATAATGATAGTATGACGACTCCTGATGGTTTAAATTGTGTTTTCATATAGTAAATGGATCCTGATAGAGCTGTGGCGAATGATGTAGAAAGTAACACATCGGCTCCACCGAAGGGACGGTGCTGAATGAAAATGAGAATAGACCAACGACTATAAGTCAGAGAGGATGAGAAGAGGCTACGGAAGCCTTTCTCCACATGATGAATGCATGGTATATGGAGTTCGTTCGCACAAACCTGAATACGCAACCCCCTCCACCCCGCCTATTCCTCAGCCTGCCCCTGTAGCTCCCCAAGTGGTAGAAGTGGTAAGAAGAGAAAATCCTCCGGTTGATAGAATCTAGAAACAAGGAGCTGGGGAATTCCGAGCTAGTAAAGATGATGATCCGGAAAGAGTAGAATTTTGGCTTGAAAACACCATCAGGGTATTTGATGAGTTATCTTGCACACCTGAAGAGTGCATGAATTGTGTGGTGTCTCTTTTGAGAGATCCCGCTTATCAGTGGTGGAACACCCTTGTGTCGGTTGTATGAAGGGAAAGGATCACATGAGAGTTCTTCTAAAAAGAGGTCCGGAAGAAGTATATTAGCCAGAGATTTATCGACTAGAAAAGAAAGGAATTCCTTGAACTGAAATAAGGTAAGATGACAGTAACTGAGTATGAGCGTGAGTTTGTAAGGCTCAGCAAATATGCTCGAGAGTGTGTGTCCACTAAAGCTATTATGTGTAAACGGTTTGAGGACAGGTTAAATGAAGATATCCGAATATTTGTTGGTGTCCTCGAATTAAAGGGATTTATTGTACTAGTGGACCAGGCTTGTAAAGCTGAGGAGTTGGTTAAAGAGAAAAGAAAAGCTGAAATGGAGTCTCGTGACTCAATAAAAAGACAACTGAACATGTCGTTTCAATCCTCCTCCAAGAAGTCAAGACACTTCCCTACCCGATCAGCTACTTCAGCTGGATTTTCGAATAGAAGTAAGGGTAAACAGTACTTAGGGTCTAAAGCACCACTTTAGTCGCTAGTGTTGGCAACACTTGACCTAATAGACCGGAATGCCCACAGTATGGCTGATGTCACCCCGGTGAGTACCGAATGCATGAGAGGGCCTATTTTAAGTGTGGTTCCCAAGATCATTTTGTCAGAGAATGCCCTGAGATGGTTGAAAAAGAGAAAATTCAGAGTGCAAGATTAGGAAGCACTACTAGAGGGAAACAACTGAGAAACATGGGAAGTGGAACAAGTAGTAAGAGAACACCCAGAGAGCAGACTGCAAGATCTGGGGATAGAGCGCCTGTGAGGACTTATGCCATTCGCGCTCGTGAAAAGGCATCATCCCCTGATGTAATTAAAGGTACATTTTCTCTCTATGATACTAACGTTGTTTCTGTAATTGATCCGGGATCTACCTATTCATACATTTGCATGAAATTAGTATCCAGTATGAGCATGCCTGTAGAGTCTACAGAGTTTGTGGTAAAAGTATCCAATCCTTTTGGCAAAAGTGTATTAGTTGATAAGGTATGCAAAGATTTCCCATTGATGATTAGAGGTCATTACTTTAAGACAAATCTCATGCTCTTTCCATTTGATGAATTTGATATAATTCTTGGTATGGACTAGTTAACCACTCATGATGTGACAGTAAATTGTGAAAAGAAATGCATTGAATTGATATGTGAAAATGGGGACACTCTTTGTGTTGAATCAGATGAACAGGACAGATCACCTATAGTGATCTCTTATATGTCTACCCAGAGGTATGTAAGAAAGGGATATAAAGCATATATTTCTTTTATTATGAATGCTAAGGAGACTGAGTTAAGAATTGAATCAGTGCCGATAGTATGTGAGTATCCAGATGTATTCCCAAAAGAATTGCCAGGGTTGCCTCCAGTTAGAGAGGTTGAGTTTGGCATTGAGTTAGCTCCTGGTACTGCACCTATATCGATTGCTCCTTACATAATGGCTCTAACTTAGTTGAAGGAATTGAAGGCACAGTTGCAAGAGTTGACAGACAAAGGCTTTGCAAGACCAAGTTATTCTCTGTGGGGTGCTCCAGTGCTATTTGTGAAAAAGAAAGATGGTTCCATGAAATTATATATGCATAGATTATCGGCAGCTTAATAAGGTAGCAGTGAACAACAAGTACCCATTGCCAAGGATCGATGATTTGTTTGATCAATTAAAGGGAGCCACTGTGTTTTCCAAGATACACTTGAGATCTGATTGTTACCAGTTGAGAGTCAAAGACTCAGATGTGTTGAAAACTGCATTTTGGACAAGGTATGGACACTACAAATTTTTAGTCATGCATTTTGGTTTAACAAATGCCCCTGTTGTGTTTATAGATTTAATGAACCGTATCTTTCAGCCATACTTGGATAAATTTTTCATGGTTTTTATTGATGATATACTTATATATTCTCATGATGAGAATGAGCATGCCAAGCACTTGAGGATAATTTTGCAGATTTTATGAGATAATCAGTTGTATGCCAAGTTTGACAAAAGTGAGTTTTGGCTCAAAGAGGTTGGATTTTTGGGGCACATTGTCTCGGGAGATGGAATCTGAGTCGACCCAAGTAAGATTTTAGCTATTGTTGATTGGAAACTGCTGAAGAATGTATCAGAGGTTAGAAGTTTTCTGGGCCTAGCAGGCTATTACAGACGGTTTGTCAAGGGATTTTCCATGATAGCAACTCCAATGACGAGGTTGTTACAAAAAGATGTTAAGTTTGAATAGACAGAAAAGTTTTAACAGAGTTTCGAGAAACTAAAGGCATTGTTGACTGAGGCTCCAATCCTAGTGCAACCTGAACGGGGGAAAGAATTTGTGATTTATAGTGATGCATCCTTGAATGGATTGGGCTATGTGCTTATGCAAGAGGGCAAGGTGATAGCATATGCCTCCAGACAGTTAAAGTCACATGAGAAGTATTACCCATCACATGATTTAAAGTTGGCTACCATTGTTTTTGCATTGAAGATATAGAGACACCATTTGTACGGTGAAAGATGTCGAATATTCACCAATCATAAGAGCCTAAAGTACTTGATGACTCAAAAACAATTGAACTTAAGGCAACGAAGATGGTTAGAGTTGATAAATGACTATGGGCTAGTAATTGACTACCATCTGGGAAAGGCGTATGTAGTCGTTGATGCTTTGAGTAGAAAATCCCTATTTGCACTGAGGGATATGAATACATGGGTAACTTTGTTAGACAATGGTTCCATTCTAGATGAGTTGAAGGCTAGACTGATGCTCCTTCAAGAGATTTATGAGGCACAGAAAGATGATAGTGACTTGCAAGTCAAAAGAGTTCAGTGCGAGTCGGGTGATGAGTCTGACTTTCGAATTAATTCTGATGGATGCTTGATGTTCAGAGATAGAGTTTGTGTACTGAGGAATGAAGAGCTTATTCAGAAGATTTTACACGAGGCACATAGAGGATGTCTATCTGTACATTCGGGCAGCACAAAAATGTATAATGATATGAAGAAATGGTATTGGTTGCCGAGTATAAAGAAAGATATTTATGAGTTTGTATCAAGATGCTTGATTTTTCAGCAAGTGAAAGCTGAACACCAAGTACCTTCGAGTTTGCTTCAACCTTTATGGTTCCGAGTGGAAATGGGACCGTGTTACTATGGATTTTGTAATGGGCCTGCCGTTGACACCGAGTAAGAAATATACCATATGGGTTGTGGTAAATAGACTTACGAAGTCGGCCCACTTCATACCGGTATGTGTTGATTATTCGCTTGATAAGTTGGCAAACTTGTATGTTTCTAAGATTGTGAGGCTACATGAAGTGCCTTTATCGATTATATCGGATAGAGATCCGAGATTCACATCCCGATTTTGGAAAAAGTTACAAGAAGCTTTGGGCACAAAGCTGAGTTTTAGTACAGCTTTTCAACCCCAAATCGACGAACAGTCGGAGAGGTTAATACAGACACTTGAGGATATGCTCCGATGTTATGTTCTTGAGTTTCAGGGTAGCTGGGAAAAGTATTTACTGTTGGTTGAGTTTGCATATAATAATAGTTTTTAGTCAAGTTTGAAAATGGCACCTTACGAGGCTTTGTATGGGCATAAGTGCCAAACGCCTTTTTATTGGACTAAATCAAACATCTACACCTATTTTGAGTACCAAGGTAAGTTTTTGTGAAATTAAAGCTTCATATTGTTTTTTTATATTTTAAATTGCTTGATATTATAACAATGAATATCATTTCCATGAAAATCGATTAATGATACCTTGATTAGAAAACGATAAAAAGATGTTAAGTTGAAGTCCCGGTTGTATACTCGGAATAACAATGATGCCTATGTCACCACATGAGGTAAGGAAGGTCCTGTATAAGACCATGTTTGGGACATAGCATCGGCACCAAATGTAGGTCCCGTATAAGACCATGTTTGGGACATGCCATCGATACAGAATAAGGATGGTCCTGTATAAGACCATGTCTAAGACATGGCTTCGGCACCGAATGTAACACCCCAAACCCGGCCTAGACGTTATGACCGGATCTAGCATGCCACATAAAAGGTTGTTTAAAAGCTACTCGTTCGTTAAAAAATTCGTATTCTTTTTGAAAAACTCCGAACTTTTCTGTTTGTGAAATTCAGATTTGCTTTAATTGTTTTCTTATAAAAATGTTACGAGTTTTGTTATAAAAACTCCAAATCCTCTAACGCTGGGGATTACCTGTAGGGTTAAGAGAAAGGGGGTGAGTTACGAGAACTCAGTGTGTAATCCCCCAAATAGTCACTAACTGCACCCAAGCTCATATGACATCAAACTGGGCCTAAGCACTATAATCATGAAGGTGTAGATAATGTAATGCAATGTAACCCAACCCAATCCAGCCAATCACACCCCCGTATCAACCAATCGTCACCTGTAGGGATCAAGTCAACCTTCCCCGCCAATCACATCAATATTGTAGACGAGCTGCTAATCACAATATTTGTGGCTGAGCCACCAGAGTCATAATATGTATATATATGTGGCATAGCCACTAAAATATTATCTGGCAGAGCCACCAGGCTACACTGCTCTTCAGTCATTATCCCGCCCCATGCAACATGATAAAATGCAATGTTATCAACATATAAAAGTGTAATAAAAATCATACATACGATATTCAACCACGAACAAGGGTATAACGGTCATCTTCACTCCTTTGGGGTGTTTCGATAATTTTACCCATCGAGGGTATTTTGGTAATTTTGCAACCCAGGGGTATTTCGATAATTTACCCTCCAAGGGTATTTTGGTAATTTCACAACTAATGGCCTTTCCGAATGCCTACTGTCGCCTCGAGCGGCACAGAACTCTTTTTAAGCCACTGCAGGGTTAATGGGCCTAAAATTCGTCTTAGGCCCAATCAAGCCCATATGCTCGTGTGGCCCATTTCGCATGATTTCGGTATCAAATTTATAGATTTGGCATACGGAGTTATCATTCGATAGTTTTTCTAACAGTTTTGCCCAAGTGGGTCGGATAGCCAGTTGGGCCCATTTGGCCCGTTTCGGCCCGGTTAGGCCCGTTACAGCCTCAGTATCGCGAGAGTGTTCGTGGAACTCTCAACGACTTAACGCTACAATTCGTATCTCGATTTACCACCACGAGCCTTCACAAGCTCCAGTGGTCACAGTTGTCGGCTTTACGGCTTTTCGGCTTTTGGTCGAATCACAGAACACCACATGCAATAATCGAAGTGGGTGTGAGATTACACACTTGTTTTAAAATACGAACCACGACACTCTCTGAATCACCTAAGGGCATACAAGACTATCAGTCAGTTCCTTGCTCGAAAATCCCAAAATGGAAATCGATAACACAACCTACAATACTTACTAACAACGACAGTGACTCTTTGCTATGCCTGAATGTTCGGTTTACTCCCTCGAATTTATGTCCTGAAAGAAGAGCACGAGTTAGCGATGATGTTCCAAAATAATGAAGAAATGGCCTTTTGGTGAAAATGAACTTAGAATAAAGAACAACCAACCATTCCCCCCATTTGGCCATAGCCATCCTTACCAAGGTGCCACAGATTCGACAACTGACCAACAAAGGTTTCGGCTTCCTTAAAAGAACAAACCAGATTTAAGATGGAGAGAAGTGTTCAGACTTATCCTGGTTAAAAGAGATAGAAGATTAGTGCTTCGATCCTTTGAGAGAGAAAAGAGAATGAGTACATAAAAAGAAAAGAGACTATTATATTACAACTATAGAAAAATCGAATGAAAATGGAGATTTGATGATCGAAAACACACCACGCTTCAGACTAGACCAAGTTCAGCTAATGGCAAAAGAAAAAGGGAAATCGATTCAAATGGGACAAAAAGGGAATTTGGCTTATAGAGAAAATAGTAGAAACACAATGAAGAAAAAGAGAAGTTTCAGCTATAGTGTGCACAAAAGAGAAAAGATGAGAGGAAAGTTGGAAAGAATGGATGAAGGGAGATGCACGAGTGGTCAATTCTCTACAATTTTGGCTAAGACTCAAATGAGGAAAAGAGATGAAGAAAATGAGATGAGAGATTCGGTAATAGCACAATTGAATAGAAAGGTTCCGAAAAGCTTTTAGCCAAAACTACGAAAAAGAAAACCAACTCTCTTCTCAAAAGAACACCCAGAAAAACGGTACTCTACCCCCAAAAGACCGAATATGCACCCACTACTCCCTAGTTGAATTTCACCCCCCACAAGCTCCCACATTTGGCCAACCACCTCCACTCTCTATATCCCACGATTAACTCTATGATTCTCTCCTACACTTACTCCCTTTTACTCATTCAAACCGTTTGACCAATTCAACCCTTCACCAAATAGAATTCCACTCCAACTCTACCTCTTCCTCTCCTTCAGCACAAAATAAAACTCCAATATGCTGCATGTGGGATTTGAACCTCCAACCCCTTTGTACTCCCTTTGACGCCACACCACCTTGCCATAAGCTCCACCTGTGTCTTACAACATGCACCACAAAAGTTAAGCCTATAGCTAAAGTCTAATTCCCTTTAAAAGAAAATAATCTAAAAGAAAAGCAAGTACCAAGACTAGAACCTTGGATTCCTTGCCTCCTTGTGGCATCACTCCCTTGCTCCCTAAGTGGTGCCACCATGCCTCCACACCAGAACTCTTTTTGTGTTAGCAAAACACTAACAATTTCCCTTAAGCCTTACCTCCTACAGCTCTCCCCACTAAAGAGCCCAAAAACTAAAATTTTTCTTATAGCCTAACTTGAACCCGGGACTTCATAGAAACCCCGTAACCTTTCAAAATCACCTTTCTAGCAGGTCCAAGTTGAAATAATTCTATTATCATGTTCTCAAATATTTTAAACGCTCCTATGCCCAAGGCCCAATAGGCCCAATTCTACTAGGCCCAAATTTGGGGCGTTACACCGGAAGAAGATCTCGTGTAAGACCATGTCTGGGACATGGCATCGACATCTATGTACGATCTCGTATAAGACCATATCTAGGATATGGCATCGACATCAAAATATGTGATCCCGTGTAAGACCATATCTGGGATATGGCATCGGCGTCAAGAGGGGATCCCATGTAAGACCATATCTGGGATACAGCATTGGCATCGTGATACATGTATGATAAGATTGAGTATCCTTGATATTCTGAGTAGTTCAACGGGCTAAAGTTTATAATAAAGTGATATAGGTACCCATGAGTAAATTCAAGAAATGCATACAATATATGATAAGTAATGTGGTAAGGGTATACATAAGTAAGTTATGTTGATGTATTTGAGAATTTGTATTGCTTTTGATGAAATGTATGGATCTATCATAAGTTAAATAATGCTATTTGTTTCATGCAAATTTACTAAGCTATATGCTTACCCCTCTATTTTCCCTTTTCCTTGTAGTTTCGCCAAGCTAGCTCGAGGATCGTAGAACATCGGAGCTCGAATCACACTATCATTCTTTTGGTATAGTAAAGTTGATTTATTTTGAGTATGGCATGTATAGGAAACATGGTCATTTTGTTATGTCATATTTGAAAACCAAAGTGTTGACTATTAATGTACTCAATCATTTTGTAAATGGCCATTGAGAATTGGCCAATATTTGTCAAGTTCCATATATTTAATGATGATGAGTTTTTTGAAGTGAAAGTTCAAGCAAATGAAGGAGTAATATGTAAAGTGTAAGAATGATGATTTAGGGACTCTTTATAGTGTATTATTTCCATGTTATGTGTTGCTTGTGGTGGTATATGTGTGTTTATGTTTCAGGGTGGCAATTGGCTTGGAAAATAGCCTTATATTTGTCCACACGGATAGACACACGAGCATGTGTTTAGGCCGTGTGTGATACACAGTCAGCCCCATGGGTTGTTGATAAGCTGTGTGTCCCCCGCATCAAATTTGCGAGAATTCGATTTGTCACACCGGCCAGCACACGGGCGGGTGCCTAGGCCATGTGCCCCTTAAGATGTTGCTGACGTCATAAACAGAATACCCAGGTTTTTCACACATGGGTGAGAACACGAGTGTGTCTAGGTCGTGTGAGGAACACGGGTCATTGACACGGGCGTGTGTCCGATCGTGTGAAAACCCCTGTAGGTTCGAATTGAAAAATGAATTCCGCACGGGCGTGTTGTGTTTCACACGGGCATGTGGCCCTGTTTTGGCAAAACTTTTCTAAGAGCGCAAAAGTTTCCAGTTTAACTCCTAAACCTTCTGTATGTATGTTTAGGGCCTCGTAGGCCCATTATAAGGATGTTATGTATATGAATGAGAAGTTTTAAGTTGAAATGAAATTTTTATAGCCCAATGTTATATGTTTAAGCAAGTTAAGTTGGGTAATGCCTCATATCCGGTTCCAGCGTCAAACGCGGGTAAGGGGTGTTACATAGTGATACAGAGAATCCGAGGAATCCAGGGAAGGATCATTGTAAAGCATTGACATTGAGGAGCGGAAAGACTTTAGAGCCCAATTCTATCGAAGTTGAGAATGAGGTAGCTGACATTTAAGACTCAGAGGAAGTTCAATCGAGTCTTGAAATTCCTGTTTCAGAAGAACCAGAATCTACAAAATTCGACAAGGTAACTTCAGAACCAGCTAATTCTGATTAACTAACAACTCCATTAGATGAAGAATTGCCACAGAAGATGAATTAACCAGTTCTAGTAAAGAAACCTCCACCACCCTACCCTCAAAGACTTCAGAAGCAGAAGCAGGAAATTCAATTCAAGAAGTGTAATATCCCGGGTTAGGGGCTATTATGTTGTTGCATGATATTGCATGAGTTAGTTTGCTGTGTTGCTATTTCTATGTTTTAAGGGCTTAGTTGTAGGCTAGGAGTATGCCTGAGGGAATGGGAAAATTTAGTTTTGAGCCTTAGGTGTAGGAGTCGGAAGAGTTGGGGTTTAAGAAAATAATTTTGAGTTTTATTGCACAAAAGAGGAGCTGGCAATATGGCAAGGCATGCGCTACTTGGGAGCTTGGTGTGGCGTCAAATGCATGGGGTGGAGGTCTACTGTTCGAGCTGCAAAGTCCTCATTTTTGCATTCTTTTTGGACGGCATGGAGGAAGAGGTTGAAGGCAATTCGAATTCTACCATGGACTTGGTCAAACCGTTCAAATGTAGGGTGGAGAGCAAATAGTGGAGGGAGACTTGGTAAACTCATTTGAAATGGGTGGCTTGGAGTGATTGTGAGGATGTGGCCGAATATTGTGGAGTGTTGTGGGGTGTTGGCCGAAACTTGGATGCTTGTGGGAGAGGTTGGCCGGTTTTGGTAAGGGGTAGGAGGGTGTGCCGAATGCATTTTGGCATTTTGTTTCTTTTTGGTTGTTTCGGTAACACTTGGTAAAAGAGAGAGTCTCTTTTTGGTCTTGGGTTAGCCAATTGTCAAGAGAGTTTCATTACATTTTCTTTTCTCAAACCGAAAGCTTCAAACAAAAATTTACTTTGCCTCTTCTTAATTTTGTGCTTGTGGCCGAATATTCTCCTCCATTCTTCTTCTTTTGTCTTTTGGGGTAAAACCGAAAGTGGTATTCTCTCTTTCCACATTTTCCTTCTTTTGTTGAATAATTGGTAGCCGAAATTGCTTTGCTTTCTTTTACTTTGTAAGCCGAATACTCTCTTCTCTCCCTCTCACAATTTCTTTATTTTCATAAGAGCCGAAACTTATCATTTTCTTCCCAACCGATTTCTCCATTCATCTTTTTCATCTCTTGCCGAAACCCCTACTCACATTTCGCAATCTTTTCTTTCTCTCATTGTTATCCAAGTCGAATTCTTTTTCTTGTGAAGAGTAGGCCGAATCTCTTCCCTCTCCCTTGTAGCTCTCTTGGCCGAATATCAGTGAAGGGTGGATTTGGTTGGTTGTTCAATCTTTGAACAAGGTAAGTGGGGTGGCCGAATGGCCATATTTTTTCCCTCTTTTGTTCTTTATTGGTTATGGTTTGATTAAGGGCCGAATATGGTTATTTTGGAAGGGTATTAATCTCTTTGTTATAGGGTCATTGGAGTGTGGAAGCAAGCAAGAGGAGCCGTTTTTCTGTTAACCGATTGATAATTGGTGGGGTGGTCGATTGTTAAAGGAGAACCACTGCTTGGTTCAGGTTTGGTAGGAAACCAAATCATCTTCAAGGTAAGGGTGATTCGACAAACCCTTTTGGTCTAAATGGTGTTGGCCGAATGTTGTAGGTGCCTAACCCCTATGTTTTGGTCGATGGTAGGAGCTAGTAATCGAGGGACTTAGATCGTGTTCGTCGGGATTTTTTTTGACTCGTGTATACCAGGTGTGTAACTAACACACCCATACTTAGTGATATTGTTATTAAACCCCTTGCCTTTTAAAATCATGGCGCTTTGATAGATTGATATGATACCCTTTTTGGGTAGGACCTTGGACTCGGGTAAGTCAATATTGTTATGAGCTTACTAATGATCTATATGGTACCATGATTATGGATGTATGTGACATGGGATATGATGTTAAACATATTAGCATGATATGTATGACTTGTATGATATGCATGATCACATGAGTATGGCATAATGATGGGTGATACGAGTGGAGGAGGATGATGATATCCGTGTCTTTGGGACACTTGTGTCTTTGGGACACCGTGAGGTTTGGCACCTCCAAAGTGGTTTGGTACCACGGTGATATTTTGTGACTTTGGGTCACCAGAGGTTTGGCACCTCGCCGTCTCGTCCCAGTGGCTTAGTACCACGGTGGGTTGGCCCCACACAGCTGATTATACTGGATTGACGCCAAATGATTTGGTATCACACGATGGGTTAGCCCCATCATCGGATTTGTGGATCATGCGGTCACCAAAGTGGTTTGGTACCACATTGTGTCTTTGGGACACCGGAGGTTTGGCACCTCATTGCGACTCGTCCCGTGGTTTGACACCACCGTGTAGGTTGGCCCCACTTGAGAGATACGGGATTGTCGCTAGTGATTTGGTATCACGAGATGGGTTAGCCCCATCATTGGATTATTCGTGACTTTGGGTCACCAAAGTGGTTTGGCACCACACTTATGGATATCGTGACTTTGGGTCACGGTGGTTTGGCACCACCAAAGGTGGTTTTGGTACCACACGGGGTAGAAAAGGCGATACGGATGGTTAGGATCGGGTTGCATTAATTGTATTGCTATGTATGATGTGTGTTAGCATATTGTTGTATCGGAAGTGGGATTTATGCACTGAGTCATTCGACTCACCCTCTCCTTTGACATTTCAGTGACTCGTGAGACGCGGACATGGAGCCGGGATGGACTCGGTGCACATGCCATGCTTTAATAAAAGTTTTGCTCGCACTATTCAATTTGGGTATTTTAGCTTATCTACTTTATTTGGGTTTTAATTTGGATTTGTAAAAGGCCTTTGATTTATGTTTTATGATGTTTACGTTTTAATTAGATTTTCATATGCCTTAACAAAATAATTTGGTATGAATTTTACTAAAATTTGGAAGGACAATGATTTCAAAATTTTAACGCAATGTGTTTTAAACTATACCATCGGGTATCACACTATGTTTTGATATAAAGTAAACTCAAACGATTTCCCAACTCAAATTCGATTTTCTATTAAGTTCAAAAAATGCTTAAAGTAATACTAAGAAACTATTGAATTCCTAATGGAATGAACTCGTTTTAATTTCACATTTTGGTTAAGTTTTCAAAATTTCTGGGTTTCAACTACACCATTTGATTTCAAACAAGTCTACTCAAATTTTCTTCAAATACATTATGTTTTCACCCAGCTTTTAAGTGAAAAAAAATCTAACCTCTCAAAAATGTTTTCCCCGTAACATACCAGATTCGGACGTGGTGTCTTGCCCGGGTTTGGGGTGTTACAATTGTGGTATCAGAGCTAAGTTCAAAGGCTCGGCTGTGGGCCCGAGGCCCAAAATATTTTCAAAAGTCTGTTTTAAGTGTTTGTTTTGAAAGTATGGTTCGAAAGGCATGGCACCGAGTCTCCGGCACCAGTTCGCCCAGGTAAGTACCCCGTACTATTACTTGTGATTTGGTTGGATATGATATGATTTGATGAGTAGCAATAGTATTCTACTTTAGAGATTGAAACTGATAGGATTCTGTGAACTCGCGAGAACAAATCCTCTTTAATATTCATAAGACTTGCTTTAAAATAGTGGAATAAATACTGATGCATAAAATTCTTAATCAGATATCGTAGAAAGATTAGTCATGAGCACTCGAGGCGACGTGGTCGTAATACTCGTGGTAGAGGTAGGGTAGGATGACGCTTTACGAGCCCGTAGGATCCGGTCGTGTCGAAAAGTGAGATACCGGCTCCGCCACCACCGGAGGTGGTGAGTTCCAAGACCGTGATCGGGATGACGCAGTTATCGCAGCGATCTTTGCGAGTGTTGGAAAAGGTAGCCAGATAGGTGGTGGCGCGGGAGTTAGGAAATCTGCTCTGAGCGACTCGGCAAAGCGGCCGAATTCTTTCGAGGTGTTTCGGTGTTGCTCCCAAAGATCGCCGAGTATTGGCTGGAAGCAATCGAAATGCGGATCATGGATGATCTGGACTGATCGCCGAGGAGAAGGCGAAGGCCATAGTATCGCTTCTTCGGATAAGTCATACCGGTGGTGGCTCACGGTTCGGATGATGTGGCGGCAGAGAGGATCCGACATGGGATTATTTCGTGGTGCATATCAAAAGAAGTACATCGTATAGTTATATTGACACTCAAATGAAGGCATTTCGAGGTTAGTCCAGGAAGTAAATCTGTTTACGAGTACGAGGTGAGTTCTTGAAGTGGTAGGTATGCCGTGAGGCATTGTGGCCACCGAACACGAGAGGTGTGTTCGTTTCGAGGATGGTATGCGAGACGAGTTGAGATCGCTGATTGCTCACACGCGAGGCGCGAGTTTGTCGCCTTAGTTGAGAAGGCTAAGGTAGCCGAGGGTGTTAAGGAGTCTGTGAGGCAAAATCTGGACAGAAATAGACATAAGAGGAGCTTTGGGTCTTCTGGATCGTCGGGTAATCCGCAGAAAAGGGCTAGACCGAGTGGGCCGAATCAGCCTGCTAGGTTTGTTGCTGCTAGGTAGGGACCGCCGCGGATCAATCGGTGTGGGAAATCTCATTGGGGTGGCCTGGCTGAACCGAGGAAAAGGTTGCTTCGAGTGTGGTTCTCTGAGCACCGTGTGAGGGGACTGTCCGCGTAAGTTGGCGTGATTCGATCGAGAGTCGGGCCGTGTCGATTCAGAATAATGGACCGCCACCGCAGAGAGTCGTGGTAATGGCAGCGGCGGTAATGGTTTTGGTCGAGGCCGTGGAGCACCGGCGAGGTGCGGGTAGTTCGAGGCACGGCACACTGGTTGGTGTGTATCTTTGCGAGGCGCCGAGAGGAGGGCGGCCGCGACCGGACGTCATCACCGGTACGTTTTTGATCTTCGGTTCTCCTTATACTACTTTAATTGATGTGGGTTCAACGCACTCTTATGTTGCCAGTAGTATAGTAGAGACCATGGACTTAGACTCTGAGATATCTTCTAGGCAGATGACTGTGATTAGCCCTTTAGGTCACTCTGTAGTTGTAGATAAGCTGTTTAGGGATGTACCCCTAGAACTCCAAGGGGTAGTGTTTGCTGCTGATCTGATGGAACTGCCGTTTGGAGAGTTCGATCTGATTCTTAGGATGGACTGGTTGGTCAAGTACCAGGCGAGGTTGGATTGCGCGGCCAAGCGCATGGTTCTTAAGACGGTTGAGGGTGATGAGGTGGCTATGATAGGTAATAGGAGAGATTACTTATCAAATGTGGTATCTGCTCTGAAAGCGGAGAAGATGGTCAGAAAGGGCTGTGAAGCGTATGTGGTTCATGTGTATGCCTTGGAGGCTAAAGAGTCTGCTGTAGAGAAGGTTCGAACAGTTAGGGAGTTTGCTGATGTGTTTCCTGAGAGCTTCGGGTTTTGCCGCCATCGAGAGGTAGAGTTTGGGATAGATCTGTTACCTTGCATGCGCGGTGTCTATTGCTCCGTATAGGATGGCGCCAAAGGAATTGGTGGAGCTTAAGGCTCGAGATCCGTGTTATTGGATCGAGGTTTTATCAGGCCAAGTGTTTCGCCGTGGGGTGCGCCGGTACTCTTTGTTAAGAAGAAGGATGGCACAATGCGGATGTGCATAGACTACCGCTAGTTGAACAAACTGACGATTAAAAACAAGTATCCGTTGCCACGGATAGACGACTTGTTTGATCACCGGAAGAAGTGTCTTTGCGGTATTTTCAAGATCGACTTGAGGTTTGGGTATCACCGCTTAAAGGTTAAGGAGGTGGATATCCATAAAACAAATGCTTTGGACTCGGTATGGGCACTACGAATTTACGTAATGCCGTCGGGTTGACTAACGCACCGCCAGCAGCGTTTATGGATATGATGAATAGGGTGTTTCAGCAGTATCTGGATCAGTTCGTTGTGGTCTTCATAGACGACATCTTAGTGTACTCTAGGACAGAGGAAGAGCATGATGCGCATTTGAGAGTTGTGCTGCAGATTTTGAGGGAGAAACAGCTCTACGCTAAGTTCAGTAAGTGCGAGTTCTGGCTCAGGGAAGTGACTTTCTTGGGTCATGTAGTGTCGGCTGAGGGGATTCGGGTAGATCCTCGTAAGATTGAGGCAGTTTTGGATTGGAAGCCGCCTAGGTCAGTGGCTGAGATTCGGAGTTTTCTGGGTTTGGCCGGATACTACCGAAGGTTTGTTGAGGGTTTCTCGTTAATAGCAAATAGATGACCTAGTTCTTTGAGGAAAGAAGTTCCGTTTGTATGGACTGAGAAACAACAGGAAAGCTTCGATAAGTTAAAGAAGATTTTGACTGAGGCTCAAGTTTTAATTCAACCTGAGGCTGGTAAGGAATACATAGTCTATTGCGATGCATCACATACGGGCTTAGGTTGTGTGCTGATGCAAGAAGGTAAGGTTGTGGCTTACGCTTCTCGACAGCTGAGGCCACATGAGGTCAATTATCCGACGCACGACTTGGAGCTAGCAGCTGTAGTCTTCGCTCTGAAGATTTGGAGGCACTACTTGTACGGAGAGAGATCGATAGTCTACACAGATCATAAGAGTCTGAAGTATCTACTGACTCAGAAGGATTTGAATTTGAGACAGCGCAGATGGGTTGAGTTGCTGAAAGATTACGACTGCTCGATTGAATATCATCCGGGCAAGGCTAACGTGGTGGCAGACGCGTTGAGCCGTAAGGTTGTTTCGGACTTAAGAGCTTTGTTTGCCCATTTGAGCTTGTATGACGACGGAAGTATTCTGGCAGAGCTGCAGGTTAAGCCTACTTGGGTTGAGCAGATCAGAGAGAAACAAACTAGAGGATGAGGTTCCGAAAAGCGAGAGGTTACAAATGCGTAATGGTGGTTTAGAGGTTACAGCTTTGTCTAGTGATGAGGTTCTGTGTTTTCAAGGTAAAGCGTGTATGCCTAAGGATGTTGAGTCGAGGCGTAAGATTCTTCAGACGCATATATGCAGCCTCCTTATGCTATGCATCCTGGAGGTAGCAAGATGTATAAGGATCTTAGAGAGCAGTTTTGGTGGCCTGGTTTGAAGAGAGAGGTGACAGAGTTTGTAGGGAAATGTCTGACTTGTCAGCAGGTCAAGGCTGAACATCAATTGCCGTCAGGGTTGCTTCAGCCTGTGAAGATTCCTCAGTGGAAGTGGGAAAGGATAACCATGGATTTCGTCAGTGGGTTACCGCTTACGCTAAGCAAGAAAGATTCGGTTTGGGTTGTTGTGGACCGTCTGAGTAAGTCAGCTCATTTCATTCCAGTGAGAGTGGATTATTCACTTCAGAGGTTGGCAAAGCTTTATGTGTCAGAGATAGTGAGGCTGCACGGTGTACCAGTTTCGAATATCTCGGATCAGGATCCCAGATTTACGTCGAGGTTTTAGAGAGCATTGCATCAGGCTCTGGGTACACGTTTGGATTTCAAAGACGACTTTTTCACCCGCAAATCGACGGGCGATGGGAGAGGTTATTCAGATCTTGGAGGATATGCTGAGAGGTTGTGTTCTGGATTTCAGAGGTAGTTGGGAGGAGTTTCTACCGTTAGCGGAGTTTACCTATAACAATAGTTACCAAGCAAGCATTAAGATGGCTCCATACGAGGCGTTGTACGGCAGGAAGTGTCGCTCACCTACGGAATTAGGTGAACGTCAGTTGTTGGGACCCGAGTTGGTTGCTGAGACCGAAGACAAGGTTAGGTTGATTCAGGCTCGATTAAAGGAAGCTTCAGACCGGCAGAAGTCATATGCCGACCTTAAGAGGAGAGATATAGAATTCGCTGTGGGGGACCAGGTTTTCTTAAAGGTCTCGCCATGGAAGAAGGTGCTGAGGTTCGGCAGAAAAGGCAAGTTAAGTCCGAGGTTTATTGGGCCGTATAAGGTGTTGAGACGAGTAGGACCAGTAGCGTATCAGCTTGAGTTGCCAGCAGAGCTAAGTCAGATTCACGACGTATTTCACGTGTCGATGCTTCGGCGTTATCGTTCGGATCCGTCGCATGTTGTGGCAGTGGAAGAGATCGAGGTAAACCCAGATTTGACTATGGAAGAGGAACCTGTGCAGATTCTAGATCGGGATGTGAAGGTTCTGCGTAGAAAGTCTGTGCCTTTGGTTAAGGTACTTTGGCGGAATCATGGCGTAGAAGAAGCCACGTGGGAACCCGAGGATATGATGAGATAGCAATACCCACAACTCTTCTGATCAGGTAATTTCGAGGCCGAAATTATTTTTAAGGGGGGTAGAACTGTAATATCCCGGGTTAGGGGCTATTATGTTGTTGCATGATATTGCATGAGTTAGTTTGTCGTGTGTTGCTATTTCTATGTTTTAAGGGGCTTAGTTGTAGGCTAGGAGTATGCCCGAGGAATGGGAAAATTTAGTTTTGAGCCTTAGGTGTAGGGAGTCAAAGAGTTGGGGTTTAAGAAAATAATTTTGAGTTTTATTGCACAAAAGAGGAGCTGGCAATATGGCAAGGCATGCGCTACTTGGGAGCTTGGTGTGGCGTCAAATGCATGGGGTGGAGGTCTCTTGTTCGAGCCGCAAAGTCCTCATTTTTGCATTCTTTTTGACGGCATGGAGGAAGAGGTTGAAGGCAATTCGAATTCTACCATGGACTTGGTCAAACCGCTCAAATGTAGGGTGGAGAGCAAATAGTGGAGGGAGACTTGGTAAACTCATTTGAAATGGGTGGCTTGGAGTGATTGTGGGGATGTGGCCGAATATTGTGGAGTGTTGTGGGGTGTTGGCCGAAACTTGGATGCTTGTGGGAGAGGTTGGCCGGTTTTGGTAAGGGGTAGGAGGGTGTGCCGAATGCATTTTGGCATTTTGTTTCTTTTTGGTTGTTTCGGTCACACTTGGTAAAAGAGAGAGTCTCTTTTTGGTCTTGGGTTAGCCGATTGTCAAGAGAGTTTCATTACATTTTCTTTTCTCAAATCGAAAGCTTCAAACAAAAATTTACTTTGCCTCTTCTTAATTTTGTGCTTGTGGCCGAATATTCTCCTCCATTCTTCTTCTTTTGTCTTTTGGGGTAAAACCGAAAGTGGTATTCTCTCTTTCCACATTTTCCTTCTTTTGTTGAATAATTGGTAGCCGAAATTGCTTTGCTTTCTTTTACTTTGTAAGCCGAATACTCTCTTCTCTCCCTTTCATAATTTCTTTATTTTCATAAGAGCCGAAACTTATCATTTTCTTCCCAACCGATTTCTCCATTCATCTTTTTCATCTCTTGCCAAAACCCCTACTCACATTTCGCAATCTTTTCTTTCTCTCATTGTTATCCAAGTCGAATTCTTTTTCTTGTGAAGAGTAGGCCGAATCTCTTCCCTCTCCCTTGTAGCTCTCTTGGCCGAATATCAGTGAAGGGTGGATTTGGTTGGTTGTTCAATCTTTGAACAAGGTAAGTGGGGTGGCCGAAAGGGCCATATTTTTTCCTCTTTTGTTCTTTATTGGTTATGGTTTGATTAAGGGCCGAATATGGTTATTTTGGAAGGGTATTAATCTCTTTGTTATAGGGTCATTGGAGTGTGGAAGCAAGCAAGAGGAGCCGTTTTTCTGTTAACCGATTGATAAGTGGTGGGGTGGTCGATTGTTAAAGGAGAACCACTGCTTGGTTCAGGTTTGGTAGGAAACCAAATCATCTTCAAGGTAAGGGTGATTCGACAAACCCTTTTGGTCTAAATGGTGTTGGCCGAATGTTGTAGGTGCCTAACCCCTATGTTTTGGTCGATGGTAGGAGCTAGTAATCGAGGGACTTAGATCGTGTTCGTCGGGATTTTTTTTGACTCGTGTATACCAGGTGTGTAACTAACACACCCATACTTAGTGATATTGTTATTAAACCTGCTTGCCTATTAAAATCATGGCAGTTTGATGGATTGATATGATACCCTTTTTGGGTAGGACCTTGGACTCGGGTAAGTCAATATTGTTATGAGCTTACTAATGATCTATATGGTACCATGATTATGGATGTATGTGACATGGGATATGATGTTAAACATATTAGCATGATATGTATGACTTGTATGATATGCATGATCACATGAGTATGGCATAATGATGGGTGATACGAGTGGAGGGAGGATGATGATATCCGTGTCTTTGGGACACTGTGTCTTTGGGACACCAGAGGTTTGGCACCTCCAGTGGTTTTGGTACCACAGTGATATTTTGTGACTTTGGGTCACGGAGGTTTGGCACCTCGGCGCCTCGTCCCAGTGGCTTAGTACCACGGTGGGTTGGCCCCACGATTGATTATACGGGATTGACGCTAGTGATATGGTATCACACGCGATGGGTTGGCCCCATCATCGGATTTGTATCGCGGACACGGTGGTTTGGTACCACATTGTGTCTTTGGGACACCAGAGGTTTGGCACCTCATTGTGACTCGTCCCTGTGGTTTGACACCACCGTGGGTTGGCCCCACTTGAGAGATACGGGATTGTCGCTAGTGATTTGGTATCACGAGATGGGTTAGCCCCATCATTGGATTATTCGTGACTTTGGGTCACCAGTGGTTTGGCACCACACTTATGGATATCGTGACTTTGGGTCACCAGTGGTTTGGTACCACACGGGGTAGAAAAGGCGATACGGATGGTTAGGATCGGGTTGCATTAATTGTATTGCTATGTATGATGTGTGTTAGCATATTGTTGTATCGGGAGCGGGATTTATGCACTGAGTCATTCGACTCACCCTCTCCTTTGACATTTCAGGTGACTCGTAGACGCGGACATGGAGCCGGGATGGACTCGGGGTGCACATGCCATGCTTTAATAAAAGTTTTGCTCAGACTATTCAATTTGGGTATTTTAGCTTATCTACTTTATTTGGGTTTTAATTTGGATTTGTAAAAGGCCTTTGATTTATGTTTTATGATGTTTACGTTTTAATTAGATTTTCATATGCCTTAACAAAATAATTTGGTATGAATTTTACTAAAATTTGGAAGGACAATGATTTCAAAATTTTAACGCAATGTGTTTTAAACTATACCATCGGGTATCACACTATGTTTTGATATAAAGTAAACTCAAACGATTTCCCAACTCAAATTCGATTTTCTATTAAGTTCAAAAAATGCTTAAAGTAATACTAAGAAACTATTGAATTCCTAATGGAATGAACTCGTTTTAATTTCACATTTTGGTTAAGTTTTCAAAATTTCTGGGTTTCAACTACACCATTTGATTTCAAACAAGTCTACTCAAATTTTCTTCAAATACATTATGTTTTCACCCAGCTTTTAAGTGAAAAAAAATCTAACCTCTCAAAAACGTTTTCCCCGTAACATACCAGATTCGGACGTGGTGTCTTGCCCGGGTTTGGGGTGTTACATAGTTGATCATATATACACATATGTGCATATGGCTTGTGTGATGTGTTGGATGTGGGTTATATGATGCTTGTCGATACTAGATGATATGGATAACAAATGGTTGTGTAATATCCTGAATTTTTGGGCCTATGCATTTAATGTGTGGTTATGTTTAATGTGAGTGTTAGGGGTTCAGAATGGGCTCAGGTTTGGGCCGAGGCTGTAGTTAAAATTCTTGTTCGAACACTTTAGTGGAAAGCTTGTTAAGTTAGGGCGTAACAGATATTAGCTGTGTTTTAAAACACAAGTGGGCTTGTGGCCCAGTGGCAAAATGGCGCCACTAAAAGGGAAGGGAGATGGCGTCAATTGAAGGTCCAAGGTTCGAGTCGTCTGGTACCTTTTATTTTAAATATTTCGGCATTTATAAGAGCAGTAGTGGAGTTCAGCAATGATGCTTAAATTTAGGAAGTTATTTAATGTGATAATAAGGTAGATAATGTGCTGATAAAGGAAGGAAGAGGTAGTGTTATCCATGACACTGTGGATGAGTAGTCAGATGAGGATAAGGAAAGAATCAAGGAGTTATCTGCAAGGCTAGGTGGTGGCCAAAATTTTGACTCTAAGAGGGGGGAAGAAATCGGTTTCTATTTGCCATAAGGGGTACCGAATTTTCCTTATTATTTGTTTAATTTTTAGTTACCAGGAAGGGCACTTCGAGATTTGATAAGTGCGTGCCAAAATTTTCTATAAATAGGGGTAGTATCTCTTCAATTCCGGCATTTGAACCCTATTCTTTTCTTCATTCTCTGTGCCAAAACCCTCAGCCATTCACTGTAACCTTTCCTTTTAATTTCCTCTAAAAGCCGAAACCTCATAATTCTTTCTCTACATTCTTTTCTTTTGATCTTTGCTGAAGCCAAACCTACCTGTAGTTTGCCGAAATTCTCTTTTCTTCTTCTTGTCGATTTCTTCATTAAAAGCCGAATCTCTACAGATATCTTCGAATCATCTTCTCTTTCTGATTTTCGCAAAAAAGCCGAAATCCTCTGGGAGTAGCCGAATCTTCTCTAGTAAGGTGAGTGTCGATTCTTGTTATTCCTTATGATCTCTTTCCATTTTGGAAGACAAAGCTGAAAGACTAATGGTTTAATGGTTTTATGTATTTTCTTGTTGGGCGACATCGGGAATGGAAGAAGATCATCTAGATCTAAAAGCTAGAAATCATTAGTCTCTAATTTCGGGAATTCAAGGTAAGGGGTTCTCTTTAGATCTCTGTTAGATTCGTTATCGTATTTATGATCTTAACCATATGTTATGGTTTAACAAACGTATTTCGTCATAGTAGTTTTGACAAGGACTTTTTGATGGAATCAAATATGGATCAGGCAAAGGAGAGGATTGGGTCTGTAAACCCAATGCCTAAGCTCAAGAAACGAGCGGTGTCTGCTATTCGAGATTGGCCACCGGGTTGTGGACCGGCTTCTGAACAATACCTTAGGCAGATAGCAGTGGTGTTGGCTACAGATAGCGTCGACATAGGCAGTATCATCTTGTCGATAATCAGGTGTGTAGATCTCTAACACACTAACTAATCTGTATTATATATGTTATGGGCTAAAAGCCGGAAAAAGGCTGTTTAGACAGTCGGATTACCCAAAAAAGGTAGGCAAGGGATGCCAGGTACGTAACCATAGAAACTTCTCTATGGGTATCGATGTATGTTAATAAACTGTGATCTTTTAGGTAGTATATTGTTTTGATTCCGCATGGATATATGCATGGGATGGGGTTAATATGATTAAGGGGAAGAGCATGTTAATAGGTCACTTGGTGATCGGTGGTTAAACCACGAATTGTAAAATTAGGTCACAATAGTGATCGGTGGCTGAGCCACGTTATATTATGAGGTCACATAATGATCGGTGGCTAAGCAACGTTAAATTTATTCCTAATTTATAGGAATAGGCAGCATGACTATCGATATGGTGTGTAGCGGTTGGTGGGTTGATTGTAGATATCCCCAAGGTGTGTTGGTTGGTACGAGCTGGTGTGTAGAGGATGGACTTTTAGGTTGGGTTGGGCCATGTTGCATGTAAATATTTTGTTGCCATTGTGTATGGGCCAAGGCCTATAATGTGTTTGTGGGCCTCAAGCCTTTTATGTGTTTCGGGATTCGCACACTGAGTCTTGGTGACTCACCCCTTTATTTTCCCTGACTTTTCAGATGAGCAGTAGATCGTGGACATGGGAGCCGAGGCGGACTCGAGGGGCCATCAAGTCTTTTTATTTTCATAAACTCTTTTCGATTTCTCTTTAAGTTTAAATTTGGGACTATTTATGTAATAAGGCCTCCATAGCTTAGGTTATCAATTTATAATTGTTAATGTCTTCATTTATTTTTTAAAATTTATGTTCAGCAAAAGAGCAAAGGTTTTCTTCCAATATCATTTATTTAACGAATACTTGTATAAAGAAATTGAATTTCCAAAGATCATCCAAGTGAAGTTTTTAACGTAAACCCCGTAGCATACCAGATCTGGTCGTAGCGTTTGGGCCGGGTTTGGGGTGTTACATTTTGGTATCAGAGCCCAGTTCAAAACTCAGGCTGTGAAATGGGTCTAGGAGTGTTTTGAAAATTTGATGTGAATTTGAAAAAAATGTTTTTGGATGAAGATATGGCCTTCGAGTCTACCGGCACCCGGTCCACGCAGGTAAGTATCTTAACTTTTGATGTGATTGATGGGCTTGAGGGACGTAGACTAGTATGTTAGGCATTGATGGCCTTTAGGCTTAGTTTAAACAACTCTTTAATTTCATAAGACTTAAATTATCCAAACAAACCCGTGAACAAATTGCTGGGTTAAGGTGTGGCAATAGTCATACGCATGTCTAGGATTGGATTCAGGGAGAGCTTGGTATTTAAGCAGTCCTAGTGACTCACCTCCTCTTCTCTGGAATCCTACCTGGTGCGTAGTGACTGTTCACCTTAGCCACGAGGATTTGTTGACGGGCCAAAATCCATAATTAAAACCCGAAAGGGACCAGCCACCCTATTTCACAATCAAAATACCCCCAAGTTTTGTAAAATTTCTAAAATACACTTGATTTGTGAAAATTTCCAAAACAACCGTGATTTTATAAAATACCAATATTTTGCAAATTACCCGAAAACCCCTAGATTTACAGAAGTACCCGGTTTACCAAAAATTATCAGAATTTGGGAAATTACCAAAATACCCTCGATTTGAAAAAAAGATTCCAAATCCCCTGCTTTAAAAAAAAGAGAAAAAAAGATAAATACCAAAATACCTCTAATTCGAAGGAAATCACCAAGATACTTTATTTTGGAAAATACCCTGTAGGGCAAAACTACGGAAAAACCCCTGGGTAGTGAAATGACAAAAATACCCTTATGTGATGAACGAGAGTTCATGGATGCTATTTGTATGTTGATGGTTGATGATTGAATGTATGTGCTTCTTGGAACTAGGAGACAAACTTGAGACTGAAACCTATAGATATAATTTTGAATTCGAAAGAACTACTTTAAAACTACTGTTCATAAGATTGTTCGTGGTTAATCAGTGAAAGAAATTAGTAATGCATAAAATTTCTAATCATATAAACGCGAATCGGTAGAATGAGTACAATGGGTCGTGGACGTCTGCCGCGTGGCCGTGGTAGGGGTAGGATGACGGTGTTAGAACCCGTGGGATCTTGCCATGGATTTGGAAACGAGATGCTGGTACCACTAGCTGTGGGGGAGGAATTTCAGGACCAGACTGCCGGAGATGACGCGGTATCTCAAGCAATGTTAAGGGTTTTAGAGAGGGTTGCTGGGGTAGGCATGGGCACAGGAGCCCGGAAATCTGTGTCGGAGCGATTTAGAGCTAATGGGGAAGAAGTGTTTAGGGGAATTTCTGGTATAGCCCCGAGTACAGTTGAGTATTGGTTGGCAGTTGAACACATAATGGGTGATCTTGATTTCACAGAGGAGGAGAAGCTGAAAAGGGTTGTATCTCTCCTGCGGGACGGAGTGAAACACCCTATACCTGGCCCACGAGCCTGGACCGGATCTGGTATGTTCCTCGAAGTAAACCGGTTAAAAATTCTTTTATTACTTTGAAAAACCGTGTGTTTTGAAGAAAGTTTGTTTGTGGGTTGGGCTCGAGTTGAAAACAAATTTATTTGTTATTGGAACCCTTTACTTTTGGTGACAAAACGTTTAGGCTTTGTTTTAAAATAAATCTACTTAAAATTCACTTGGTGAAAATTCGTACATAGTAATTAAAAGAAAATTTAAAGTAATTCAACTATGGCCTTATTACATCAAATAAATCCAAAAATTAAAACCAAAGTACTTAAAATAAAATAGTCCAAATAAAATAAATTTCTTGCTGAGCATGGCTACCCCTAAGCTTCTGCCGACCCGGTCCATCACTGTTCATCACCTGAAAAATGTTCCCACAACAGGGTGAGTCAATAGACTCAATGTGTAACCAACACTAAGATTTAACAATTTACGCATACATTATCATGTCATATATCAATACTTATAACAGATAAAAATAATGATGCAACCCGAACCCAAACCTATATGCCATCTGCTACACATCACTCGTACCAACCAGCACACCGTGGGGACTACTAAGTCAACCCTCCATCTGCTACACACCATCGAAGGTAGTCGCTGCAGTCAACGTGCTCATCGCCCTTATAAATATTCGTGGCATAGCCACCAGATTAAATAATTGTGACCGAAGTCACCACATTCAGATATCGTGGTCTTAGGTCACCACATTCAGATGTCGTGGTCTTAGGTCACCATATTCAGATATCGTGGTCTTAGGTCACCACATTCAGATATCGTGGTCTTAGGTCACCACATTCACTTCCCCTTTTCATATAACCCATATGCCCCATATCATACATATTATGCATTAACATGCTTAATTTCACATTCTTATCACTATTCACATATGAGTCATAACATATATTCATATTCCTAGTAGGAGTAGGAAATGTAGCTGAGTACTTTTGTACCATTACATGGTACCTTAGCCATATTCACATTCTTATAAACATACACATATTAAATATTGCCATAAATCTTATTAAAAGTTAGTGTGGGGTACACACCTGATATACTTAGCAATTCACTTCAAATCCCGAAAATCTGATCTCACTGTTTTAGATCTTTAATGCCTATATTCGGCCAACACTAGGAATATTTAATAAAAAGCCATTCGGCCATAAATCCAAATCCTATTAGGATTGTTGTAACTCAAAACTTACCTTGGTGCCGATTGATGTCTAATCAAATGCCGGAAACTTTGTATCCTTCATTCTTGAAATCGGCAATCACTAGATTACTTGAATAGATTAGTTTCGGCTTTTAAATGATTAATGAACACATATATTTACCAAACATGGCCTTGGCCGAATGCTATAGACACTTACCTTGTGGATTTTAAATCCCGAAACTCACCGAATAACTAGGGAACACGCGGCCTATGGTGTACCTTCGGGAAAAGAACTTCTCCTTCCTTGTAGTCGGCACTTAGTAAATGCCGAAAGATCTCTTCATAGTTTCGACAATAAGATATTAATGGGGTTAGTCCTAGATTTCGGCAAATCTTAAAAGAAAAAAGGATGAAACCAAATGAGATCTTACCTTTACTTTAGAAATCAGCAATCCTTGCTTGAACCTTTAACAATATTCGGCTATGTAGGCTAGAAGGATCTTGATTTCGGCTTTTTGATTGGTATAAAGAAAGAAAGGAGAAAGAAGAATAAAGATGGAGGATTCGGCTAGAACACAAGATGTTTTCGGCTTGGTAAAAATAAAAAAGAAGAGAGAATATTGCTTAGGAAATTTGGCAGAGAGAAAAAGGAGAGGGAAGAATGATGAATGGCCTTAGTTTTCCTCCTTTTGCCGAAATTACTAGGCCTAGTGTCCCTTACTTGGCCGTCACTCTTCTATTTTGATAGCTTTATCTCTTTAATTATCACCTTATTCAAATTAATAAAAATTTAATCTAATAATTATCTCTCATCTCTTAATAAAAATAATACTAATAATAATCCATCATTATCTATCTATTTGCCGAATTTTAAACCTCTTTTAAGAGCCTTAATGCCGTCCACCTCTCTGCTCCTTGTAGCAAAAATAAAATTCTTTTATTTGCTTCCCATGCGACTCGATCCTTGGCCCATTTGCCTATGTATGTGGCGTCACTTGCTAGGCCCTTAAGTTACTTCTTGTAGCCATTTTACAAGGCTATTTGTATGTCATATTTCACATACATTTTCTCTTAAGACCACCTTGCTTCATGTCCCTCTTTTAATACTTTAAAACTTAACATTTCTAAGGCATTTCCTTACATTTCCAAGACATTTCCTTACATTTCCAAGACAAGAAATTTCCTTACATTTCCAAGACAAGACATTTCCTTACATTTCCAAGTCATTTCCTTACATTTCCAAGACATTTCCTTACATTTCCAAGACAAGACATTTCCTTACATTTCCAAGACAAGACATTTCCTTACATTTCCAAGACATTTCCTTACATTTCCAAGATAAGACATTTCCTTACATTTCCAAGTTTCCAAAAATGTTCACCATACATTCATAACACCTAAGACATGCCATTTCGTATAATTAAATAAAAAATGCATAGGCCCATTTCCAGGATGTTACACGGAGCGTACCAATGGTGGCTTACTGTTAAAGATGGTAAAGTGGCTGACCGTATTACCTGGGAGTTTTTCAAAACGGTGTTCCAGAGAAAGTATATTGGATCGAGTTATGTGGATGCGCAGCGCAGAGCATTTTTGAATCTGGTTTAGGGAAGTAGGTCAGTGGCTGCGTATGAAGTAGACTTTCTACGCCTTAGTCGTTATGCTCGGGGAATGGTGGCCACGGAGCATGAACGGTGCATTCGTTTTGAGGATGGTCTGAGAGATGATTTGCGTGTGTTGATAGCCCCACAGCGGGAAAGGGAATTTGCTGTCCTTGTGGAGAAAGCTAAGATAGCTGAGGAGGTGAAACAGACAGAGAAACTGAATCGGGATAGAGATAGGAGTGGATGTAAGAGAAATTTTGAATCATCAAGGGCAGACGGGCCGAGACGAGATGAGAGACCTGCTGTTACGGGTCAGACACAGAAGTGTGTTCGATGTGGTAAATTCCATGAAGGTGAGTGTTGGGCAGGCAGTGGAAAGTGCTTTAGGTATGGATCTATGGACCACCAAGTTAGAAACTGTCTGCAGCAACGGGGCAGTGAAGGGTTCACAGGTCAAGGGAATGCACAGCCGGGAAGAGGTTGTCAACAACCACCAAGGGGCCGTGGTCAAGTCAATGGTGTCAATGGCATAGGACATGATCGTAGAGCACTAGATAGTGGTCCAGGTTATCCTGAGGCGAGGCAGCCAGCTTTGGTCTATGCAGCACATCGCCAAGGGGACGAGGACGCTCTAGATGCAAATACCGATGCGTACTCTATCATAGTATACTAAGTGTTTCTTTTGGCTTTAGAATTAGAGTTCGGAGCGAAAGCATAGTGGTGAGACTTGGGTAGTATGATTAATAGTTAGTTGGAAATTTCGAGGACGAAATTTCTTTAAGGGTGTAGAACTGTAACATCCTGAATTTTTGGGCCTATGCATTTAATGTGTGGTTATGTTTAATGTGAGTGTTAGGGGTTCAGAATGGGCTCAGGTTTGGGCCGAGGCTGTAGTTACAACTCTTGTTTGAACACTTTAGTGGAAAGCTTGTTAAGTTAAGGCATAACAGATATTAGCTGTGTTTTAAAACACAAGTGGGCTTGTGGCCCAGTGGCAAAATGGCGCCACTAAAAGGGAAGGGAGATGGCGTCAATTGAAGGTTCAAGGTTCGAGTCTCCTAGTACCTTTTATTTTAAATATTTTCGACATTTATAAGAGCAGTAGTGGAGTTTAGCAATGATGCTTAAATTTAGGAAGTTATTTAATGTGATAATAAGGTGGATAATGTGCTGATAAAGGAAGGAAGAGGTAGTGTTATCCATGACACTGTCGATGAGTAGTCAGATGAGGATAAGGAAAGAATCAATGAGTTATCTGCAAGGCTAGGTGGTGGCAAAAATTTTGACTCTAAGAGGGGGGAAGAAATCAGTTTCTATTTGCCATAAGGGGTACCGAATTTTCCCTATTATTTGTTTAATTTTTAGTTACCCAGAAGGGCACTTCGATATTTGATAAGTAAGTGTCGAAATTCTCTATAAATAGGGGTAGTATCTCTTCAATTCTAGCATTTGAACCCTATTCTTTTCTTCATTCTCTGTGCCAAAACCCTCAGCCATTCACTGCAACCTTTCCTTTTAATTTCCTCTAAAAGCCGAAACCTCATAATTCTTTATCTACATTCTTTTCTTTTGATCTTTGCTGAAGCCGAACCTACCTGTAGTCTGTCGAAATTCTCTTTTCTTCTACCTGCCGATTTCTTCATTAAAAGCCGAATCCCCATAGATTTCTTCGAATCATCTTCTCTTTCTGATTTTTGCAAAAAAGCCGGAATCCTCTGGGAGTAGCCGAATCTTTTCTAGTAAGGTGAGTGTCGACTCTTGTTATTCCTTAAGATCTCTTTCGATTTTGGAAGACAAAGCTGAAAGGCTAATGGTTTAATGGTTTTATGTATTTTCTTGTTGCGCGACATCGGGAATGGAAGAAGATCATCTAGATCTAAAAGCCGGAAATCGTTAGTCTCTAATTTCGGGAATTCAAGGTAAGGGGTTCTTTTTAGATCTCCGTTAGATTCGCTATCGTATTTATGATCTTAACCATATGTTATGGTTTAACGAACCTATTTCGTCATAGTAGTTTTGACAAGGACTTTTTGATGGAATCAAATATGGATCAGGCAAAGGAGAGGATTGGGTCCATAAACCCAATCCCCAAGCTCAAGAAACGAGCGGTGTCTGCTGTTCGAGATTGGCCACCGGGTTGTGGACCGGCTTCTGAACAACACCTTAGGCAGATAGCGGTGGTGTTGGCTACAGATAGCGTCGACATAGGCAGTATCATCTTGTCGATAATCAGGTGTGTAGATCTCTAACACACTAACTAATCTGTATTATATATGTTATGGGCTAAAAGCCGGAAAAAGGCTATTTAGATAGTCGGATTACCCAAAAAGGGTAGGCAAGGGATGCCAGGTACGTAATCATAGAAACTTCTCTATGTGTAACGATGTATGTAATAAACTTTGATCTTTTAGGTAGTATATTGTTTTGATTCTGCATGGATGTATGCATGGGATGGGGTTAATATGAAGAAGGGGAAGAGCATGTTAATAGGTCACTTGGTGATCGGTGGTTAAACCACGAACTGTAAAATTAGGTCACAATAGTGATCGGTGGCTGAGCCATGTATATTATGAGGTCACATAGTGATCGGTGGCTAAGCCATGTTAAATTTATTCCTGATTTATAGGAATAGGCAGCATGACTATCGATATGGTGTGTAGCGGTTGGTGGGTTGATTGTAGAAATCCCCAAGGTGTGTTGGCTGGTACGGGCTGGTGTGTAGAGGATGGACTTTTAGGTTGGGTTGGGCCATGTTGCATGTAAATATTTTGTTGCCATTGTGTATGGGCTAGGGCCCATAATGTGTTTGTGGGCCTCAAGCCTTTTATGTGTTTCGGGATTTGCACACTGAGTCTTGGTGACTCACCCCTTTATTTTCCCTGACTTTTCAGATGAGCAGTAGATCGTGGACATGGGAGCCGAGGCGGACTCGAGGGGCCATCAAGTCTTTTTATTTTCATAAACTATTTTCGGTTTCTCTTTAAGTTTAAATTTGGGACTATTTATGTAATAAGGCCTCCATAGCTTAGGTTATCAATTTATAATTGTTAATGTCTTCATTTATTTTTTTAAATTTATGTTCAGCAAAATAGCAAAGGTTTTCTTCCAATATCACTTACTTAACGAATACTTGTATAAAGAAACTGAATTTCCAAAGATCATCCAAGTGAAGTTTTTAACGTAAACCCCGTAGCATACTAGATCCGGTCGTAGCGTTTGGGCCGGGTTTGGGGTGTTACAGGTTGAGTTATTAATATTGATATGCTATTGAATCTTGGCAAATAATGCATATTTGGATTTGGTTATTTGTTATATTGTAAAAGTGAGTTTTGGGTATGAAATTGAATGACATATTATGGTATTGTTGTGATATATATTGGTTGGCTTTGAAATGGTATAATTTATGCTTGATTGAGACTAGATGAATGCCAATATATGCTATGTTTTGATGCCAAATGGATTGTTTTATGTATGTGCAAAGTTTGGTGGCAAATTGGCTTGGTAAATACCCTATTTTTGTCCACAAGGGCAGAGACAAGGGCATGTGTCTCAGCCATGTATGACACACGGTCAGATTGCATGGTCATGTGTCCTCTGGTGTGAAAATTTAAATTAAGGCAATATGCTCCACACGGCCTAGCACACGGGTTTGGCAGTATGCCCTAAAGGTTTGGCACGGCCTAGCACATGGCTTGGAACACAAGTGTACATGGGCTAGCCAGACAGGCGTGTGTGTTGGCTGTGTCATCCAAGTTAGAGAGTTACACGGGGTCAGACACGGGCTGGGACACAGCCATGTAAACCCATTTTGAATGTCCACTTGGCCTGTGACACAGGCGTGTCTTTGGCCGTGTGAGACAGACAGTCGGGCCACAAGGGCGTGTGTCCCTAGTAGTTTGAAAATTTTTCTAAGTGCTTCAAAAACATCTTGAGTTATTGGTTTAGTCCCAAACCACCCTGAATGCATGATTTGGGCCTCGTAGGCTCGTAATAAGGACAATATGAATGATTTTTAAGGATGATTAATTTAATTTGAGAAATATATTTGAAATGTATGATTATTTGTGCTATAAGTCCGACAATGCTCTGTAACCCTATTCCAGCGTTGAATACGAGTGAGGGGTGTTACAACGTAAATACACGATGCTACTCACACAAGTTGACAAGGATCCACAACACATGCCAGATAACTCAGCCACCGGTAGAACGTACGGACCAACAACCAAATCACATATGCCCTAATGACATGTCATTCGTATCCTAATCTATTCCTAAGGTTCAACCGGGATTTCACATTGCCGAATCTTTGTCGAGTATATCAGTGAGGTTGTATTCACAATTAATTCAATAATAAAGCATTTAAAACACAATTATATTAATGCTTATTAACATACGAACTTACCTCAATTCACAAAAACGACGGAATGAATCGAGTAGTTCAATACTTTGTTTTTCCCCCGATCTAGATTCGAACTTCATTTTTCTTGATCTATATAATATCAAATTTAACTTATTCAATTTAATTCTATTCAATTTATCCCAAAAATCACATTATGGGAAAATTACACTTTTGCCCCTAATATTTCAACATCTTCACAATTTAGTCCTTAGCTCATAAAAATACAAATCCATGCAATTAGGTCCCAACCCATGCTAGCCGAATTTCCCTTATTAACATAGCAACCCATATTTTTCATTTATTTCACAATTTAACCATGAAATTTTCACATTTCTCAATTTAATCCTTAATTGATAAATTTATCAAAAATCACTTAACAAATGTTGTTTATCTAACAACAACCATTCATTTTCTATCATCAAACATCAAAATACACACATATTCATCAATGGAAAAACTCTAAAACTTTAACAGTTTTGCTAATTAGTCCCTGGGCTAGCTAGATTAAGTTACAACGACTCCAAAAGCATAGAAAGCATTAAAAATGTGACGAAATCACACTTACATGCACAAGGAGACTTGGCCGAACCTTGAAACCCTAACTATGGTTTTTCTCCCTTCTAATTTTTGGTTGAAAAATGCCTTAGGAAGATAACAACCTTTGTCTCTTTAGTAATTTACTTTGTTTATTAATTAAATTACAAAATTAACCTTATTTAATAACCTTTAAAACACTTCATAATGTGTCCATATAAGTCCACTTATAATATTAATGGTCTAAATACAACATAGGGGCTTCTACTTTAAGGTTCCATAGCTATTAGAAACCTTTAGCTATTAAAACTCAAGTTTTACACTTTACGCGATTTAGTCCTTTTATCAAATTAAGCACTCAAACGATAAAATTTTTTAACGAAATTTTCTACACAATCATAATATCATGATGTAGACATTATAATAATAAAATAAATATTTCAGCCTAGGATTTGTAGTTCTGAAACCACAGTTCCGATTTAACTAAAAACAGACTGTTACAATAATCTTACAAGTTATGCAAGACGATTATATTGTTTAATATATCTGGTAATTTTAATCCTCAATTACCTTAAAAGACTAAACACGCACCAATTAAATATTGTGTCGATTATTTATAATTTCAATTCGATTAATAATTAATTCATTTGTTACCTTACAAATATAATGCAAGTGTAATATGGACATGATTTTATTTAATTGAACAAATTACCAAAGTCTATAACAACATAGACATGATTTTAATAAATTAAGTTGACAGGATGCAATTAATCTAACACGAACAAAATTTAAGTCATTTTAATTGAATTAGGAACATCAAAACAATAAGTATTCATATTTATGACCAAAAAATAAACTGAAAAGATAAAGAGAATGGAACTAGAAAACAAATCACAGTGATTCTCCGAAGCCAGACTAGTGCGCTCCTCTTCCTCTCTGCTCGTTCTGTCAATCAGAGGCCTTCATCAATGCTTGATTGTTGTTGCTCCAAGCGACGTGCTAGGTCTTTCTCAAGAGGAAAAAATGAAAAAGGGAAGGAAGACAAAAAATGGGAAAACAAAGAGAGTGAAAGTGAGATGTGAAAAAGAAATGAATAAATGATGAAAGGTGTGTTGAATGAGGAAGTGAAGGGGGCTATTTACACTTGAAACTGGCAGCTCAAGTTAGCTAAAAATAGCATGAAATCACCCTTCATATTTTCTGTAACGCCCCAAACCCGGCCTAGACGTTACGATCGGATTTGGCATGTCACATAAAAGGGTTGTTTAAAACTGCGCCTTTGATAAAAATTTCGAGTTTAATTATTTATTCGCTGGTAATCCTTTATTTAACATTTTGGAAAACGATTATTACGGGTTTAGGAAATTCCCGTATTAAACATTTAATAATAATAGGCAGTAATCAAATTAAAAGCTAAACCAAACAAAATACCAAATTTAAAGTAATAGTGGCCGTATTACAAAATAAAATCCCGAATTAAAATAAGTTCAAATTAAAACGAAGTTTACGAAAGCAATCGTAATGCATGGCCACCTCGAGTCTGCCCCGACTCCAAAACCCGCGATCTATGAATTACCTGCAAAAATTTAAGCAGAAAGGGTGAGTCAAGAAGACTCAGTGTGCAATCACTCCACACCAACCATAGCTGGGCCCGAGCCCATTCAAATACCAATTGGGCCTTATCCCTTACAAATCACTTTGGGCAAAGCCCATACAGAATCAGACTGAGCCTTGGCCCATTTAGTAGAGAATAGTAGATAATCAGAAATTATTGCATTATGATGCAAAACCCAACCCAGCCTAAGTTTCCATCCGCTACACACCACCCGTACCTACCAATCACACCAATGGGGATTTCTACAATCAACCCTCACCGCTACACACCATCGATGGCAGTCATGCTGCAGTTAGTTGCTTATCGTCAGAATTGTGACATAGTCACCAGAACAGATCGTGGCAGAGCCACTACAACAGATCATGGCAGAGCCACTACAACAGATCGTGGCAGAGCCACTACAACAGATTGTGGTAAAGACCACCAGAATGCTTCTCCTTTCATTCATATCCCAAAGCCCATGCAACATGTCATGACATAATAATTCGTGTATGCAGTATGACATGTATGCAAATCATATATCAAATATAACGTATGAAATGAATTACCATCATAATTAGAATAACAAATACAACACAATCAAGCTAATCAACCTCTAAGGGTATAACAGTAATTTACCTTCTAGGGGTATTTCGGTAATTTACCCTCCAGGGGTATTTCGGTAATTTACCCACCAAGGGTATATCAGAAATTTCACACCTAGAATGGCCTTTCCGAAGGCCCAATGTCGCATCGAGCGACTCAACTACCATTTTTGGTCGTACCGGACTATTGGGCCTAAAACCCGATTTCGGCCCATTCCGGCCCACACGCTTGTGTAGCCCACCTAGCACAAATCTAGCCACGTATATAAGATTCACCTAGTCTAGTTCGATATATAGTAAACAATCATACAATTTACTCATATAAGCCCACGGGCCTATTGGGCCCACTTCGGCCCATCGCGGCCCAAGCAGCCTCAACCCACAAGAATACTAATGGTGGCCTCAACTATCGCGTTGAAGCCCCACATGTGCGCTCGCACACTCGTATGGCTACTATCGCCGTGTGACCGGCATTTCGACATTTGCCGCTCTACAGCTAGAGTAGAGAAGTACACACCTGATAGGAATCTAGTGCTAATCCGCGCTCCGACCACTCGTGTGCCCAAACGCCCTCCAAAGTGTATTAACTCTCCTCATAGAATGCTCTATATATAGCTAGCTTCTCACCTTCCTTCTTTGTATCTTTCCGATATGGGATCCCTCCGTCAGTAGAGTTTAAGTCCAACTCAAACTCTTGCCGACCAATTCACAAAATGAATACTCCCTTGCTTTTTATGATATTCGAACCCAGGCTCCCCTGTAGCATAATGCACGCCGCTAACCACTTGGCCACAAGCTCCTCTTGTGTCTTAAACCATGCACAACTAAATATAAATCTATAGCCAAATTCTAAGGTCCATGTAAAAAGAAAACCAAAATGCAAAAGCCAAGACTTGAACCTTGGACCTCCTTCCTTCCTTGTGGCGTCACCCCCATTGCCTCTTATGTGGCGTCACTTTGCCACTACACCACACACCCCACTTGTGTCATATTTCTCCACATTTTATTCTTAAAGCCTACCTACTAACTTCCAGGGTTTTTTTTCACCTAAAACCAAAATTTCCCTAATGCCAAAGTTTGATCCCGGGACTTCATAGAAGCCCTCTAACCTTCCAAAATCACTCACCTAATAAGTCCAACTTGCACTAAAGCCGATCTCTTCTTCTCCAAAAATTTTAAATGCTACTACGCTCAAGGCCCATTGGGCCCAATCCTACTAGGCCCAATTTCGAGATGTTACATTTTCGGCCATGCTATGTGGAAGGAGTGGTTGAATGAGTTTGTTATTTTTAGCTTGGGGTTTGAATGAAAAATCTAGAAAAGATGAGAGGTTGGAACGACAATTGGGAAGATTTTAGGGTTGTTTTGTTAGTATAGAAGTCACCTTAATTTAATTGATCTAGGAAGAAAGTAGGGACGGTTTGGGCTGCTCTCTTTGGCTTTTCCATCCTTCCTCTTCATTTGCACAATTCATGACTCATTTCTTTGCTTCAAGTTATCCACTTTTCCCGATAAAAATTAAATTGGACCAACTGATTCAACAAAGTCCAAGAGCATAAATGTAAGTTCTCAATGGTTGTTAAGTCATCAACTTTTGCTTCAAAAATGTCTCAACAATTAATTCTTTCAAGGTGACTACCAAGTTGATTTTTCAACCTTTGTGCAAACTGTAAAAAATAACCCAATTTATGCAATATTATTATAAAAATAACTAAAATTCAATATGTTTTATAAATTAAGTTCAAATTAATTATTTTATAGTAAAAGTATAAAATTTGACAGAAATTACTTAGAAAATGCATGCATTAGTGCTTAAAAGGTGCTGAAAAAGTCTATATATTTTAGTGTTTTCACACCTCAAACTTAATTCATTGCTCGTCCCTAGTAATGCACAAATTGTAAAAGAAGTTTAAGAAAATTACCTTAGAAAATTTTCTTCAAAAATCACTTCTTCCCAGAATTATGAGTTTACTGTAATAATGCTCAAGAACAATAATTTTGAGATTTTGCAACTTAAATATACACATTGTTTGAATTATTCTCAATTCTTATCATGATAGCACGAATAGACTAAATGCTTTCTCAATAAAGATATGCTAAATGCTTACCAATTAAATTTTATTTCCTCATTTAAGACTAAATTGCAATCCCTAAGTTTAATTTTGCCTTCATAAGTTGAGTTTCACAATTTCTCTCCACTAATGTAGTCAACACAAAAATTTGAACCAATAGGTCTTTTAAATAGGTTGTAACGTGGCTTGGCTAGGGGTTGGTAAAAGATAGATAATTTTAAGCTAAAAACCCTAGACTTAATTTGCATCAGACCTTCGGAATAAATACCTCCAAATTCACCAACTAATTTTGCACTTGAGTACACATGCTCCTTGTACATCTATTTTTTAAGTGCATATGCTCCTTTTTTACACACTCGAGCATATTACTACATGTACTACAATTTTTTTGAGCATTTGATACTTTTTCTCAACTCCCCCAAACTTATTTTCAGAGAACATTCTAGATAAACTAAGTCTAGTGTTTGAGAAAATTTAAAGATAATTATGAGAGAAAGGATGACTTATTATTGCAAAGTTCAAATAAAATCAGAACATATAGTCTTTGTAACACCCCAAACCTTCCCTAGACGTTAGGGTCGTATCTGGCAATGTCACACGATAGTGTTTTTCAAACCTCATTGTTACGATGAAAACATTCCATGTTATTATCTTTAGTAAACCTTTGTTAGAACTTAGGAAGTCATCTTTATTCATTTAAAACATTTGTTTTGAAACATCCCCTGTTGCGGAAGCTTTAATAAAACAGTCTAGGTGATCATGTGTTTAGAAATTACTTTAAATTTTTAAAAACCGAATTTCCTACGACCAGCAGGTATAAATCCATAAAGTAAAATAAATAAATAAATAACCAAATTTAAAACCAAAGTCCCAGAGGGTCCTTAAATTACAACCCAAATAATCAATAATAATCAAATCATAAATCGTAAATTGAAAACCATGAAGTCCAAAAATTATTATGGTCACCGCTGAGTCCTCCGTCACACTGATCTGTCTAAGTCTGGGGATTACCTGTGCACATTAAACAAAAAGGGTGAGTTTACGTAAACTCAGTGTGTAATTCCGTAGAAACAAGCAAACAATCAGTATTCACAGGCATAGTTAAACAGTCTTGGGCCTAAGCCCTTTTCAGTATCAGTGACAGTTTGGGCCTTAGCCCATCTCAATACATTGTCAAAAATGCAGTAGGGCCTTATCCCATCACAGTATCAGTAGCAGTAACAATTATGCAGTAGCAAAATCCTACCTAACCAGCCTCTACACACCATCTCCGTCCAACCCTACACTCCATGTGGGGATTTAATCAACCCACCCATCCTTACACTTCAAGTAGTACCGAATGCGGCACAAAAATGGATAGTTTACAAATGAGTCACGAAGAAATTAGGCTTAAAGCCTTTCAGTACACTTCCTCCAAATAACAACCCCCAACCCAATGCAATGTAACATACAATGGATAATATGCTATTATGCAATTTCAGTACATATATTCAGTTCAGATATTAGCATGCTCAATAGAGATATCATTCAGCCAATTTCACACATTTAGGGGTCTAAGTAGCACTTACTGACCCTACAGTAGGTTCACAGCCGACTTGGGCGACCCGTGCAACCTTAAAAACATTTCGATAAAAATGGGCCTACATGCTTATGTGATATGCCAGTGTGGGCCCATACGCCCGTGTGGCCCACGTGGCCAAAATTGTCCTTGGCTGTGTGATCCATTTTTAAAGTAACCCATTCTAGCTCAATACTCATATATGTTTTCACTATTTACTTATATGTTCATTCAAAGCTATCTACTTGAGTCATTATCACTAAATTATTTACAACTTGAGCTACAGAATTCCAAATCACAATCCGCTTGATGTTTTTGAAACTAGACTCATATACCTTTCTACCATAAAATTTTTAGAATTTATAGTTTATCAAATAAGTACAGTAAAATCTTTAAAGTTATCCCTATTCTACTATTTGACAGCTTCATATTTTCCTTACTAAAAAATATTTATCTCTTAGTACCGAATTTAGCTGATATTTCCATTTGTCTCTCTTTAAACATATAAATTTAAGCCCTTAATTATCTTTTTACAATATTTGATGATTTTCCTAAGTCAAAGCAGGGGAACCCAAAATCATTCTGACCTTGTCTCAAAAAATTTATTATATCTCATGATTTACAATTCCATTGCTTACACTGTTTCTTCCATGAAAAACCAGACTCAATAAACTTTAATTTCATATTTTATTCAATCAATAACTCAATTCCCACTATTTTTGATGATTTTTCAAAGTTAGAATACTGCTGTTGTCCAAAACTATTTTAGTGCAAAATGTTGATTTCCAAGTTTATAACACCCTTATTTCCTTTCTTTACAATTTTTCGCATCATTTTCTTTTATTTCTAGACAGCAAGCAATTTTGACTTTTCATCGAAACCCATTTTCTACGTTTCGGGTACACACCTGGTATCGTTTCTGATGCGTAAGCACTCCTAAGCCTCTAGAACCTAAAAATCGACCAACATATCTTCAAATTAATCACTTAATTCGTCAATCAAACCAAATATCCCGAACATAAAAGTTGAGAAACTAAACCACCAATGATTTGAAAAATTACCTCGACGAATCCAATAACCAGTCACCACCACACACTGGAATATCCGCTTAAAACCTTCGAACAACACCTAAATGAGAGTAAAACAAACTCTTTGTTAATTGCCTACTCGAAATACAATAACTAAAGCGAAAAATTCCACTTATCAAAATAGGTGAAGTCAAAAGTTGCACCTAAAGAGATGACTCGTAAAAAAACACAGAAACGAAAAGAGAGGGGAAAGAGAATAAACAAGATTCGGCCAAAGGGGAACAAAAACCAAAAGTGAACAAGAAGGAAGAAGAAACGGAAGAGAAACAAAAGTCTAATGTTAGAAAATTTGTTGGGAAAAAAGAAAATAGAAAACTGATAAGAAGGAATGTAACATCCTGGAAAGGGCCTATGCATTTTCGGTTTAATTGTATGAAATGACAAGTCTTAAGCATTATGAATAAATTTTGATATTTTTGGAAACTCAGAAATGTATGAAAATGCATGGAAATGAAAATAAACATTTTTGGAAACTCAACATTTTTGGAAACACAGAAATGCATTAGGACATGAACATTTTAGGAAACCCAGAAATGTAAGGAAATGGTTCAAAAATGGAAAGTACACATTTTTGGAAACTAAGAAATGGAAATGATCCAAAAATGGAAAGTATACATTTTAGGAAACTTGGAAATGTAAGAAAATGGCAAGTAAACAGAGCCGATCGAGAATTTTAGGAAACTTGGAAATGACCCTAAAATGATGAGTTTTAAAGTTTAAAATAGGAAATCAAGGCAAGAGGGCCTTAAAAGAAAAAGTTGGTAAGTTTTGACACACAAACAGGCTTGGAAAAGTGGCCTGAAGGTGCCACTTAGGCCCTATGGAAATGGCGCCATGTGCAAGAGGCATGGGCCTGGATTCGAGTCACAAGGGAAGCAATTAAATGAAGGTTTTAATTTTGTTTCCAGAAGCACAAGGAGTGGACGGCAAGCATCTTGAAAAAAAGAGGTTTATTCTCTTTAAAATTCGGTTATTAAGTGATAAATAAGAGATTTCTTTTTAGATTTTAAAATTTGGATTATTTGAGGAGATAAATGATGGATTAAATATTTTTTTATTTGAATAATATTATCACATATGTGGAGTGGTGGCCAAGTAAGGGACTCCTTGGTGATAACTTTGTCTATAAAGGAAGGAAGGAGCGCTACTCCTCCTCGCTTTGCTTCTTTTTCTACTCTGCAAAAATTCCCTAGCTCTCCCCTCTCTATCGAATTTTTCCTTAAGTAAAATCCATCTTCTCTTCTTCTATTTTCTTCTCTGTTTCTACTATCAAAGCCGAATCTTTGTCGATTCTAAGTAAAGGAGCAATCAACTACAACATCAAAAGGGTAAGATCTGTGGTCAATCAATTTCTATTCTTTTTTCTTTTTGCCAAAATCAGGGTACTAATCTTATTGTCGTGAATGGCCGAATATACAAGGGGTTTATCGATTTCGCAGGACATACAAGAAAAGGAATATTTTCGGAACTCGTGGATTCAAGGTAAGAAGTTATATTCGCCTAGGTTATCTCTTTAATAATTAGATCTATTCGTTTTAATCAAAGATTTATCAAATCGATGGATCTAGTGGGTAGTCGAAATTCGTGAAGGAATACCACAACTTTGGGATTTGATTTGGCAAACAAGGTAAGTGTTAGTAATTCTATTCCTAGTAGGATTTGGTTTTAAAATGAAAAGGTATTAATATGTTTATATATGATGGGCCAAATATAGGAGTTAACAGATCTAAAGTCTGAATCTGTGATCGATTCACTTTGGGAATTCAAGGAATCCATTAAGCGAATAAGGTGTGTACCCACACTAACTCCCAATATATTACGGCAATTATTTTATATGTATATATATGAATGTGCATGCGAATAAGAATGTGGCTAAGTGTCACAAATGAGGTAAAAGTACCCAGGTACGTTTCCTACTTCCGATAGGATTACAAATACGATATATATATTTTTGAATATTTAATATGAATGAGAAATAAGATATGCATGATATAAATATTTGGGGCATATGGGATATATGTGAAAGGGGAAGAATAGGTGTTGACTACGGTCTCACCAATGAAATATGGTGGCTACGGTCCCATTAAGTGAACATGGTAACTTCGGTTACATTATCTGAACATAGTGTCTAATGACACAACGTATATGGGCGATGAGCACGTCGATCGCAAATGATCGCTTTCGATGGTGTGTAGCGGAAGGAGGGTTGACTTAGTAGTCCCCACGGTGTGATTGGCAGGTACGGGTGGTGTGTAGTGGATGGATAATTAGGCTTGGGTTTGGGTTGCATCATTTTGATATGTATATGTTCTTATATGAATATGTATGCACAAATATTGTTTGTTAGTTGGTGTACACATTGAGTCTGTTGACTCACCCTTTGAGGACTATTTTTCGTGTGATGAGCGAGAATGGACCGGCCTACAGGAGCTAAGGTGGCCATGCGTAGCAAAGAAAATATTTATGAACTGACTTTCATTTTTATAAAGTTCTTTAAATTTTAAGTTTGGGAATTATTGATGTAATAAGGCCTAAAAAGCCATAGTTTTATTTTCGTTACCATTATTTACTTGCAATTATTATGCTTCGAAATACTTTACATTTATGATATTAAAATTTTATGTCTATACATTTAAACCCTAAATTATTTTGTCACCCTAATTAAATGATTTCTAAATTAAATAAACGGGTCTTTAACCTAAGCCCAGTCCAAAATGAACAGATTTCTAAAAATACACCAATATTCTCTAAGTAATAAAGGACTTTGAAAACCGATTTTCTTAAGGAACATACCAGATCGGGTTCAGGCTCGTGGGCTAGGGGTGGGGTTTTTCAGCTTGGTATCAGAGCCCAGTTTTAAACTCCCGGCCTGTGGGCTAAGGCCCAAAAACGTTTTCAAAGCGAGCCAAAATGATTTTCTTTGAAATTAAGCAGGTTCCTGGCATGGCACCTAAGTCTCCGACCCGCAGTCCACCAGGTAAGTACCCCTAACTATTTGGGTGATTATGTGAATTATATTATGAACTTTAGAAGGGTAGAAAAGGCGTGGAACGTAGAATAGAATGATAGGAATTTGAACCCTAGGATTAGACTACTCAAACACATGAAACTCATAAGACTTAATGAACTTAACAAACCTATGGCTAAGTCATTGAGCTAGGGTGTGGTAACCCCTGTACGCATGTCTAGGATTGGATTCGGAAGAGCCTGGTATTTAAGCAGTCCTAGTGACTCACCTCCTCTTCGCAGGTATCCTACCTGGTGCGTAGCTTCGGTTCACCCTAACTCAAAGGGCTCAGTGGTGTGGCAACCGCTGTGCGCATGTCTAGGAATGGTTTCAGTGAGAGCTTGGTATTTAAGCAGTCCGCGTGACTCACCCCCTCTCCACTCGAATCCCGCCTGGTGCGTAGCTTTGGTTTACCCTGACCAAGAGGACTCGGTCATAGGCTAAACACAAAGACTAAAACCCGAAAGGGACTTAGCCATTTTTTTTATGAAGAACAACAAACCCTAGTTTTAAAACTTTTAAAATCACTCTTTCAATTTGTGAAAACCATCTTTACAAAGTTTCCAAAAATTCCCGATTTTCAAAAAAAAAATTAAATTACAAAAATACCCCTAGTGGTAAAATTACCAAAATGCCCTTGATTCACAAATTGCCAAACTTCTAAATGATTTTGCCAAAACTTCATTATTTTATAAACATTCAAAAACCCTAATTTGTAAAATATCAAAATACCTTGATTTTTGGAAAATTACAAAATTGCCCCTAACTTACAAAATTACCAAAATGACCCTGATTCCCAAAATTTTTGCAACATCTCCATTTTGGAAGGAACAATACTCAAAAAGAACCCACAAAGTTTTACAACTTTTGAAATATCCCTGATTTATTAAATTTTACAAATTTACCCTAATTTGTGAAAATTTACCAAAATACCCCTGAGGTCAAAAATTACCGAAATACCCCTGGATTTCAAAACTCTACCAAAACTTCCCCGGAACCTTAAAAGTACCAAAATACTTCCGTCAAAATCATCAAGGAATTTTTCATTTTGAAAAATTTACGAAAATGCCCTTGTAGGACAAAATTACGAAAATACCCCTGGGTAGCGGAAAAACAACAACAATGAAAATTTCAACGTTTCTCTGGATGAACGAAAGTTCATATTTGTTTGATGGATGAATGAATGAATGGAAAGACTGTATGTTTGTATGAATACGAAAGAACCACTCTTAAATTCTTCTTCATAAAACATCTTCGCGGGTAATAAGTGAAACAAGAATACTAATTCATAAAACTTCTTAATCAGATCTCGACGATAGAAAATGAGCTTTAGAGGACGTGGTCGTCGTGGAAGAGGTAGAGGAAGAATGATCGTGTCGAACCCGTTAGATCGGGTCGTGGTTCTCGACAATGAAATACCACACCACCACCACCACCACACCGCAAGGAGTCTGTGCCCGACAAAGCTAAGACGGGGAAGATCTTTGTGTCGCAGGCTATGCTGCGAGTTTTGAAATTGGTGGCTGGTGCGGGTGGAAATTCGGGAACCCAAAAATCTGTATCGGAACGGCTCCAAGCTAATAGAGCCGAGATGTTTTGTGGAGTATCGGGAGTGGCACCCAGTACAGCTGAGTACTGGTTGGAAGCAACTGAGTGCGTTATGGATGAACTTGACTTGACCTCTGAGGAGAAGTTGAAAGGAATGGTGGCATTGTTACGCGATGAAGCGTATCAATGGTGGTTAATCATCTTGGACGCATTACCACGGCGGAGGATTTGACCTGGGAATATGCTAAGGAAGCATTTCAGAAGAAGTATGTGGGAACCAGGTATATAGACGAACAAAGGAAGGCTTTTCTGGGGTTGGTGCAATGAAGTAAATCTGTCGCAGAATATGAGGCAGAATTTCTGAGGTTGAGCCGCTATGCCCGAGGAGGAGTGGCAACTGAGCATGAGCGCTGTGTCCGTTTTGAGGACGGACTGAGGGACGACCTGAGACTGTTGATAGCACCGCATTAGGAGCGGAAATTCACTGCTTTGGTGGAAAAGGCCAAGGTGGCCGAGGGAATCAAGGATGCTACCAAGCAGGCTGTGGATAGGAATAAGCCCAAAAGAGGTTTTGGGCCATCTGGAAAGGGTTATAAGAGGCCTAGAGTTGACGGCCCACAGAATCAACAAGCTGGTACGGGCTGGCAGTATCGCCCTTGTGAGCACTGTGGAAAGAGGCACTTAGGAGAGTGTTGGAGGAAGACGGGTGGATGTCTCAAGTGTGGGTCCAAGGACCATATGCTTAAGGATTGTCCCAAGCGAGCAGATGAGGGCCGACCGGCGGGCCAGAATGCTAGTCAGGCTGGTAGAGGCGGACAGCAGCCTCAACGGGGTCGTGGTTCTGGCAACAGAGGTAATGAGGCTGGCAAAGGCCGTGGAGCACAGGGTCGAGGTGCTGCTAATGCTGAGGCAAGGCAACCAGGGTTGGTTTATGCAGTTCACGGAGGAGAAGAAGAGGAGAGCGCCACGGATGTTATAACCGGTACGTTCTTTATTTTTGACAGGCCCTATTTTGCTCCGATTGATGTGGGCTCGACCCATTCCTATGTTGCATGTAGTATAGTGGAAACACTAGGCCTAGACTTAGAATTCTCTGATAGACAGATGACTGTAGTAAGCCCATTAGGCCAAACTGTAGTGGTAGACAAGATCTTTCGGAATGTACCCTAGAGATTCAGGGAGTGAACTTTCTATGGACTTAATGGAGTTACCCTTCGGAGAGTTTGAGCTTATACTTGGAATGGATTGGCTAGTAGAGCATCGAGCTGTGTTGGATTGTGCGGCTAAACGTATGGAACTAAGAACCTCCGAGGATGAGGTAGTAGTGATGATCGGAGAGAGGAGGAACTACTTGTTTAACGTGGTTTCGGCGCTAAAGGCTGAGAAGATGGTTAGGAAGGGGTGCGAGGCGTTCTTAGCCTTCGTAAGTGCGTTGGAAGGAAAAGATAAAGGTGTCAATGGAGTTCGGACGGTAAGGGACTTTTTAGATGTGTTCCCTGATGAATTACCAGGAATACCCCCAGATAGGGAGGTGGAATTTGGAATAGATTTGTTACCGGGAACAGCTCCTGTGTCAATCGTTCCATACCGAATGGCGCCGAAGGAGTTGGTGGAGCTCAAGGCTCAAATTCAAGAGTTGTTGGATCGTGGGTTCATCCGACATAGTGTGTCTCCATGGGGAGCACCGGTCCTATTTGTGAAGAAGAAGGATGGAACTATGCGTATGTGCATAGATTATCGTCAGTTGAACAAACTGACCATCAAGAACAAGTATCCTTTGCCAAGGATAGACGACTTGTTTGATCAGCTGAAAGGGGCAGCTGTGTTCTAGAAGATAGATCTAAGGTCAGGATATCATCAGTTAAGGGTGAAGGAGGCAGATATCCATAAGACGGCCTTTAGGACAAGATACGGCCATTTTGAGTTTGTGGTGATGCCGTTCGGATTGACGAACGCTCCAGCCGCGTTCATAGACATGATGAATCGGGTTTTCCAACCCTATTTGGATAGGTTCGTCGTTGTGTTTATCGACGATATTTTGGTGTATTCTAAGTCAGAAGAGGAGCATGATGAGCATCTCCGAGTTGTGTTGGAAGTGTTAAGGGAGAAGAAGCTCTATGCCAAGTTCGGCAAGTGCGAATTTTGGCTTAAGGAAGTGGCATTCCTAGGACATGTGGTATCCGTAGAAGGAATAAGAGTGGATCCTAGGAAGATTGAAGCAGTGTTGGATTGGAAACCACCTAGGTCTGTGGCTAAAATTCAAAGTTTCTTAGGATTGGTAGGATATTACACAAGGTTCGTGGAAGGATTCTCGTCAATAGCCGCGCCTTTGACAAAATTACTAAGGAAAGAAGTACCCTTTGTGTGGACGAATAAGCAACAGGAGAGCTTCGTAAAGCTTAAGAAGGTGCTGATGGAAGCTCCGGTGTTAATTCAGCCGGAGGCAGGCAAGGATTTTGTGGTGTACTGTGACGCTTCGCATACGGGATTAGGCTGTGTGCTAATGCAAGATGGAAAAGTGGTCGCTTACGCTGCCTCGCCGCTTAAGGCCTCATGAGGTTAATTATCCAACCCATGACTTGGAACTAGCAGCAGTGGTTTTCGCCCTCAAGGTTTGGAGGCACTACCTTTATGGAGAAAGGTCAGTTATCTACACAGACCACAAGAGCCTTAAGTACTTGTTGACTCAGAAGGAGTTGAACTTGAGGCAATGAAGGTGGGTGGAGTTGTTGAAGGATTATGATTGTTCGATAGAATATCATCTGGGCAAGGCGAATGTGGTAGTCGATGCCCTAAGTAGGAAGGTTGTGTCGGATTTAAGGGCTTTGCTCGCTCACTTGAGTCTGTATGATGATGGAAGCCTGTTGGCAGAATTGCAAGTCAAGCCCACGTGGCTGAATGAGTTGAAATAGGGACAAATGGCTGATAAAGATCTAAGTGCTAATTTTCAACAAGTACGGAGCAGAGAATTACGGGATTATGGCGTCAATGAAGAAGGAGTATTGTGCTACAAAGGAAAAGTCTGTATGCCGAAGGACCAGGAGTTAAGACAAAAGATTCTTCGGGCGCGCATGGTAGCCCTTATGCCATGCATCCCGGAGGTATTAAGTCGTATAGGGATCTAAGAGAACAATTTTGGTGGTCCGATCTTAAGCGGGAAGTGATCGAATTCGTGGGAAAATGTCCGACGTGTCGCCAGTTAAGGTCGAACACCAAGTTCCATCGGGATTGCTTCAACCAATTGAGATTCCCAATGGAAGTGGGAAAGAATTACCATGGACTTCGTTAGTGGGCTTCCCCACGCCTACTAAGAAGGACTCAGTATGGGTGATAGTGGACCGCTTGACCAAGTCCGCGCACTTTATTCCGGTGAAGGTTGACTATTCTCTCCGTAAATTGGCAAAGTTGTATGTGGCGGAGATCGTAAGGTTACATGGAGTACCAAAGATCGATCATCTCCGATCGAGACCCAAGGTTTACGTCTCGGTTTTGGAAGGCCCTTCATCAAGCTTTAGGCACTAAGTTGGACTTCACTACGGCTTTTCATCCACAATCGACGGGGCAATGCAACGAGTTATACAAGTGTTGGAGGATATCTTTGAGAGGGTCATGTAATGGATTTCCGAGGAAGTTGGGAAAATTATTTGCCTTTAGCCGAGTTCGCCTACAACAACAAATTATCGTGCAAGCATTCGGATGGCACCATACGAAGCATTGTATGGTCGGAAGTGTAGAACTCCTACTTGTTGGACCGAGTTAGAGAACGTCGCGTTTTGGGCCGGAGTTAGTGGCAGAAACTGAAGAGAAGGTTGAAATAATTCGGGCAAGGTTGAAGGAAGCCTCTGATAGGCAAAAGTCGTACGCCGACCTTAAGAGGAAGGAAATTGAGTTTGAAGTAAGAGACCAAGTGTTTCTAAAAGTCTCACCTTGGAAGAAGGTTATGAGGTTCGGTCATGCAGGGAAGTTAAGCCCAAGGTTTATAGGGCCTTATCGAGTACTACAAATGAGTTGGACCAGCGGGCATACCAAGTGGAGTTGCCACCGACTGCAAAGAAATGCATGACGTATTCCATGTATCCATGCTACGTCGCTATCGATCGGATCTGTCTCATGTGGTACCTATTGAAGAAGTGGAGCTAAGGCCAGATCTATCCTACGAGGAAGAGCCGATTCGAATCTTGGAACGTGATGTGAAAGTACTACGGAGGAAGTCAGTACTTCTAGTCAAGGTGTTATGGCGCAACCATGGATCGGAAGAAGCTTCGTGGGAGTCGGAAGAGACAATGCGACAAAGAATACCCTCGATTGTTTAGTTAGGAAATTTCGAGGACGAAATTTTGTTTAAGGGGGTAGAACTCAGTAACATCCTCGAAAAGGGCCTATGCATTTTCGGTTTAATTGTATGAAATGACAAGTCTTAAGCATTATGAATAAATTTTGATATTTTTGGAAACTCAAAATGTATGAAAATGCATGGAAATGAAAATAAACATTTTTGGAAACTCGAACATTTTGGAAACTGAAATGCATTAGGACATGAACATTTTAGAAACCTGAAATGTAAGAAATGGTTCAAAATGGAAAGTATACATTTTTGGAAACTAAGAAATGGAAATGATCCAAAATGGAAAGTATACATTTTAGGAAACTTGGAAATGTAAGAAAATGGCAAATGCAACAGAGTTTGATCGAGAATTTTAGGAAACTTGGAAATGACCCTAAAATGATGAGTTTTAAAGTTTAAAATAGGAAATCAAGGCAAGAGTTGGTAAGTTTTGACACACAAATAGGCTTGGAAAAGTGGCCAGAAGGTGCCACTTAGGCCTATGGAAATGGCGCCATGTGCAAGAGGCATGGGCCAGGTTCGAGTCACAAGGGAAGCAATTAAATGAAGGTTTTAATTGCTTTCCGAAGCACAAGGAGTGGACGGCAAGAATCTTGAAAAAAAAGAGGTTTATTCTCTTTAAAATTCGGTTATTAAGTGATAAATAAGAGATTTCTTTTTAGATTTTAAAATTTGGATTATTTGAGGAGATAAATGATGGATTAAATATTTTTTTATTTGAATAATATTATCACATATGTGGAGTGGTGGCCAAGTAAGGGACTCCTTGGTCTGATAACTTTGTCTATAAAAGGAAGGAAGGAGGGCTACTCCTCGCTTTGCTTCTTTTTCTCTCTCACAAATTCCCTAGCTCTCCCCTCTCACAAATTTTTCCTTAAGTAAAATCCATCTTCTCTTCTTCTATTTTCTTCTCTGGTTCTACTATCAAAGCCGAATCTTTGTCGATTCTAAGTAAAGGAGCAATCAACTACAACATCAAAAGGGTAAGATCTGTGGTCAATCAATTTCTATTCTTTTTTCTTTTTACCAAAATCAGGGTACTAATCTTATTGTCGTGAATGGCCGAATATACAGGGGGTTTATCAGATTTCGACAGACATACAAGAAAAGGAATATTTTTGGGAACTCAGGGATTCAAGGTAAGAAGTTATATTCAGCCTAGGTTATCTCTTTAATAATTAGATCTATTCGCTTTTAATCAAAGATTTATCAAATCGGTGGATCTAGTGGGCAAAATAAATTCGTGAAGTAATACCACAACTTTGGGATTTGATTTGGCAAACAAGGTAAGTGTTAGTAATTCTATTCCTAGTAGGATTTGGTTTTAAAATCAAAAGGTATTAATATGTTTATATATGATGGGCCAAATATAGGAGTTAACAGATCTAAAGTCTGAATCTGTGATCGATTCACTTCGGGAATTCAAGGAATCCATTAAGTGAACAAGGTGTGTACCCACACTAACTCCCAATATATTACGGCAATTATTTTATATGTATATATATGAATGTGCATGCGAATAAGAATGTGGCTAAGTGTCACAAATGAGGTAAAAGTACCTGTGCACGTTTCCTACTTCGATAGGATTACAAATACGATATATATATATTTTTGAATATGTAATATGAATGAGAAATAAGATATGCATGATATAAATATTTGGGGCATATGGGATATATGTGAAAGGGGAAGAATAGGTGTTGACTACGGTCTCACCAACGAAATATGGTGGCTACGGTCCCATTAAGTGAACATGGTAACCGGTTACATTATCGAACATAGTGTCTAATGACACAACGTATATGGGCGATGAACACGCCGATCGCAAATGATCGCCGATGGTGTGTAGTCAAGGAGGGTTGACTTAGTAGTCCCCACTTGTGTGATTGGCGTGTACGGGTGGTGTGTAGCGGATGGATAATTAGGCTTGGGTTTGGGTTGCATCATTTTGATATGTATATGTTCTGATGAATATGTATGCCCAAATATTGTTTGTTAGTTGGTGTACACATTGAGTCTGTTGACTCACCCTTTGAGGGACTATTTTTCGGTGATGAGCAAGAATGGACCGGTCGCGAGAGCTAAGGTGGCCATGCGTAGCAAAGAAAATATTTATGAATTGGACCTTCATTTTTATAAAGTTCTTTAAATTTTAAGTTTGGGAATCATTGATGTAATAAGGCCTAAAAAGCCATAGTTTTATTTTCGTTACCATTATTTACTTGCAATTATTATGCTTCGAAATACTTTACATTTATGATATTAAAATTTTATGTCTTTACATTTAAACCCTAAATTATTTTCTCACCCTAATTAAATGATTTCTAAATTAAATAAACGGTCTTTAACCTAAGCCCACCCAAAATGAACAGCTTTTCTAAAAATACACCAATATTCTCTAAGTAATAAAGGACTTCGAAAATCGATTTTCTTAAGGAACATACCAGATCCGGTTCAGGCTCGTGGGCCGGGTGTGGGGTGTTTCAAGGAAATCATATTTTGATAACTTCTCCCTAATTATCTCCTAAACAAACTCCCTATTAACCCACTAAAACACAACTACTCAGCAGTCCAGTTTAATTTGAACTCCACCACCCCACACGCCTCAAACAAAAATTAATTCCCCTGCTTGCACAGGGACTCGAACACAGAACTTCCTACACACAACACTCCACTTAACCACCAGACCAGCAGGCCCATTCTGATATATTTTTACCAACAATCAAATAAAAGCCTACTGAACAAGAGTAAGGCCTAATTCATTCAAAATACAAAAATTTCCCCAATTGGGACCTCCCAAACACTCCCAGAACACATAACCACTAAAGCTGACAGATATTTATGTCATATTTTCACAATAACGAAATTAGAAATTTTAGGGCGTTATAGTCTTAAAGTTGAGTTTCAAGGGATAATTATTCATTAAGGTTGGCTTGAAAGGCTCAAATAGTCCAAACAATGTCTGCCTAAATCATGTTAAAAAATTTTATGCTTCCCAGGATTTCGCCTCAAGAAATTACTAAATCAATTCTAGAGACTTAAACTTTCATGCATGCTTAGCTTTTCTAAGGAATTAAAAAAATTGATGGTTTGATTTACATATTTTATTAAGAGTAATATTTATGTCATATTTCAGCTAACATAGCAATTATCGAGATAACAGAACTTTGTTTATACTAAAGTTTAGCATAATTAACAAAAAATAAAAATTTTCAGCAAACTATAACTTAATAATTATTGGATAAGAAAAATGTATTCTAAAAATGATAATTTCAGTTTTTGGTCCCCCCTACTTAAGATGAACAATGTCCCCATTGTTATAAAAATATATATAAGGAATGAAAATATAGAAGTGAATAGATACTGTACACCAAGTAGGATCCTAGGAAAAAGTGGTGAGTCAAGTTTGATTGCTTAAATACCAAACTTTTCCTAGACAGATTCAATCTTAGACATGTACATATCTATTGCCACACTTCTTATTTTGTAAATTGTTTAATTTTATTAATGATTTCAACCTCTTTTTTTAGTATGCGAGAAATAGAAATATCCTAAAAGAACTTAAAACTAAAAATATCCTAAAAAAGAAAAATAAAATAAAGATAAGATCCTTCCTTTTTATTTATTTGTAGACCCTCAGAATCCGACCCATCTTTTGCTTCATCATCATTGTTTTTGCTTGAATCACCTTGTTCTATCCTATACATTGGAGTCCATGGATCAAATATAAAGTCTGGAAATTTAGGTACAAAAACGAACTGGTTGTGAAATATTTTCTTAAAAGCATCTCTAATTGAGTCATCCTGTATTTTTAAGTATCTCCAATAAGCTCCTTGCTATCATTGCATATGTAGTAGTAAGTCCATCAACTTTCACAACTCAGCTCGAAGATTTGGGCTAGGCAAATGAGTTTTAAACGTTGGGGTAGTCATGTCAGGTTCAAGAATTGGTTCAGTCTGTTCTACAAAGTCAAGAATTTTGATTGGTTGCATAGGTTCTGGTTTTATAGAAATATCCTATTCTTTAATGTCATTGTTTGATTCAACTTGCTTTTGTAGAATAGAATTTCCTGCTACTCGGACAAGGTCCAATCGACGATTGTACCTTGGCTATGTCTTGTAGTCTTTACGTTGGCACAAATTCTAGCCTTCAAGTGTAACACCCCCAGACCCAGCCCAGACGTTATGGCCGAATCCGGGAATGTCACATCAAAGGCATAATTCAAAACGATTTTGCTAAGTTGAAATTTAAGGCCTAAAAGCCCTATCAAAATCAGTGGTCTTGGGCCTAAGCCCTATATGACCTCATACCACATCAGAGTCACATGAATGTAATGCACCCATCCCGAATCCAACCCTGCACACCATTTCCCTTCCAACCCTACACACCTGTGGGGATATAAATATCAACCCACCCATCCCTACACACAAAAGGTAGCACCAGCAGCGGCACTACTCAAACGTTGTAGCAGAGCTGCTATAATGGGTTAAAGCCACCGGTGGATCCACAATCGTCAAGAGACTATGCGATCCTCAAATCTTCCTCCGTACCATAAAAACCCACCCAAGTGCAACATATATTCCATGAATCCACCCAAGTGCAACATATATTCCATGAATGCAACATACATATTTCCACCCATTCGGCACTTAGGGGTATTTTAGTCATTTCACTACCCAGGGGTATTTCCGTAAATCTACTCTACAGGGGTGTTTAGGTGATTTTGCAAAACAGGGGTATTTTGGAAATTTTGTAAATCAGGGATGTTTTGGAAATTCTGCAAATCAAGGGTACTCTAGTAATTTCACAATTCGGGGATATTCTAGTAATTTTGCAAATCTAAGGATATTTTGGTAATTTTCAAACTAAAGGTCCGTCTGTTTGCCAGTAAAATGTTTTCTGAAAAATGATTTTTGGAAAATGACTTACTTTTCGGGAAAATGATTTACTGGATGAATCTGTGTAAAATGTTTTCTGTTGTTTGGCATATTTCCTGAAAATATTTTCCGAAAAAAGTTGTTTTTACATATATTAATAATAGTAATAAATTTTTATATTTTAAATTGTTTTTACATATATTGCAATGATTTATTTATAAATAAATAAATCAAATTTTTACATATATTGCAATGAAAGAACAAGCCATGCGAGTATATATTATACATGGACTCTCATTTGAGGGCACTAACAATAAAATCCATTTTAATTACTGAATTTTAAACAAAAGATGAGTTAGGCACACTATATACCAATATCCAAGTCCATGTAACATGAACTATAGTATATAATTCACTAACAAATTAAAATAAATAACAGAAGAAATGAGAAATAAGTAAGATATATAATAAAAGCAGTGGACTTAAAAAATTTGTAAGCTCCAATTGAATGCAGTTTTAAGTTAAAGCCCTGTGTTATGTATAAGTTTTAAACATATCATTCAACTACACAAGTCATATGGACCAGAGGCATCTCCCCCATCATCTGCACAAGTATAACCGTCAATATAAGTTCTAGAATGGCAACATTGGTCTTTTCATAGTTCTCCATACATTCAACCCCTATGTTTTGGTTCAAACTTTGAACCCCATACAGAAAAAGAAACATTACAATCATCATAATTATCAGCAATATGTATCATAACTACAATCATCAGGACTTATCTCACTTGCATCACTACCAGACAATGGAGAAGAAGAAACTGGATTTGGCCCCAGTCCCATATCCTGTGTAATGAGATAGATGAACTTAGCATTGTAGGAGACAAGAAGCTCACTCTGATCTGAAAAGGCCAAGCCCGTTATTCCAACTTGATCATCATCAATCAAATGAGGGGGCAAAAATATTCTATAGGTTGACCAAAAACAGTTGAGCCATCCCACTTATATTTGCAAATATCATATAATCGAGCATACTCATCTGATCCTACAACTGCAAAGAGATTTGGGTTCATTGGATCAATTGCAATATCATTGAGCCGGATAATCGGATGAAACCCTCGCTATCACCAATTGCATGGCATGCAAAAAGCTCTGTAGCTACTGCAGTTCTAAGGTCAATCTGAAATACAAGTGATGTGTAACAGGCTGTATAAGTCAGATACATTAAAATCCAGATAAAAAATTCAGAAGAAGAATAACATGAGTATGTAGACTTGAGATTATGCTCTTGATGCAGAATGCAAATAAGATCCTTGATGTATTTATGGGGCTAATTGTAACATCTCATACAATTTAGTGTTTTACACTTATATCAGGGTTTAGTATCTAGTGTAGTTTTCTTGGTGCAGGGTTGAACGTAGCAGTGGAAAGTTCATGAGGAGGTTCAGGTTGCCAGAAAACATGAAAATGGAATAGGTGAAAGCTTCCATGGAAAATGGGGTCCTTACTGTTACCGTTCCTAAAGAGGAAGTGAAGAAACCTGATCTCAAATCCATTGAGATTTCTGGTTAAAACAACTTGAACGGCGTCAAACGTTTTGATGAACATTTTTCTTTGTTTGCCTTCATATACATAAATATTACGACTCCATGCTTGTGAAATGAAATTAGTGTTGCTAATGTAAAAGTATCTTTGCTTTAATGTAAATTTCTTCTGCTTATTGCCAGTTCTAAACATGTAATTTCTAAAGGATCCGTCTTCCATTCCCATCTCGTAGGCCTTTCAAAGTTGGGTTTAGTCCTATTAATATTAACAACCAGTTCAAATACAAAATCGAGGTAAAAATGTAACTGTGTCCAACACATATTCAAACATTGATATCGTAGAAATATTATCTTTTTCACCACACCCATATATAACATATTCATATCTAACACTCACTACAAGTTCTAATAACAGCTACTGACTACGGTAAAATTCTCTGATCTTGAGCTAACAAGCTCCTTTCTCTAATGTTATATGCAATTACTACCTCAAATTATGCAATTCAATACCTGATCTGCTATTATATGCTAGAGTTAGTTACTGTCCATAGGAGGTAACTAAAAGTAAAGCGCTGCTGAAATTAAGATAAATTTTTGTCACTAATTTTCCTCTAAAACCTACTTACACAGACAAGCACACTTTGAAAACAAATTCCTTATGTTTTGATAGGAAACTCATCTAAAACTATAGTCTATTAACACAGGAGACTTAAGCATAGCTCATCTCAAGCCAATAAGTTACATGCATAATCAACAATGCATAGCAGAAAGGCCATCACTTCTTAAAACTTTCACCAGTGAGGATGGGGGTTCACTAACCCTATCATCAAAGCACATCCCCTTCATGGCAAGGTGAGCACACCATCACACTTTTATTTGCTTCTTTACCAACTTTCTTGAAATCAAAATCAACAAATTTCCTTTCTGTTTTAGTAAATATTGTATGTATGGTTGAATTTTTCCAGTATTTACCAGCACTATCCCCTTTAAACTCCCTATACACAATATTTGAATCAGTTTCAACAATAACTCTATTACACCATTGATGCACAACCCATTTCACCCCTGCCATAACTTCCAAAAGCTTCAGCTTCCTCCCCAATATCAACATTATCTTTTTTAGCTATTCCTGCAACCAAGTTCGCATTCTCATTTCTCACAATCACCCCAATAACATCATCTCCCTTGTCAATAAAAGCCCTATCACAATTAACTTTAATCCAACCATTCAGGGGCCTCTCCCATCATTGCTGAGTTTTTTTTCAATACATTTCCGAGGATCACACTCTCTCCCCTTAAAAACTTTTGAAAATCTACTTTTCCAAATATGCGGAATTATTTGAACATCCAATTAAAATTTAGACTTGTCTCATAAAAAGATCGAGCTTTTTTTTTCTTTCTATTTTACATTCCATTTGTAGAATTATTCATCCTTCTGGATGTTGTGGGCCTAACAGAAAAGCCAAGTCTTCATCAAATTTATATACATGAGAATTATGTGTCCATGATTGAAACACGCAATTACTGGTAAATAGAGAAAAAAATGACACAAACAGGAACTGGGCTGATTAGTATGAACCAAAATTTAATGTCCCGGATCATAATAACCCAGCAACAACAGCAAGGAACAATCAATTGAGAATAATAACTGTTATCCACAAACAAAAAAATAATTAACGAGTAGAAATTTACCTTCGATGAATCAGTAGAGAAGACGAGGCAGAGATGATGAACCAACAGAGAAGACGAGGCAGAGATGTTGAAGTGACAAACGAAGAGGAATTCTTCGTTAGGATGAAGAGAGTGAAGAGAGGAGCTGTGGAAAATGTCTTACGGAAAAGAAATCGATAAGACGTTTTCCAAAAATAAGGAATTGATTTTACCCGTGTCTGGAAAATGTTTTCCTTTAGGAATTCATTTTCCCCCAAACAAACACTGGAAAATCTGGAAAATGTTTTTCGGAAAACATTTTCCACCAAACAAATAGACCCTAAGGGTACTTTGGTAATTTTCAAATTAGGGGTATTTTAGTAATTTTACAAATCTAAGGGTATTTTGGTAATTTCTAAATCAGGGGTATTTTGGTAATTTTACAAACCTAAGAGTATTTTGGTAATTTCCAAATCATGGGTATTTTAGTAATTTTATAAATCTAAGGGTATTTTGGTAATTTTTAAATCAGGGGTATTTGGTCCCTCTCGGGTTTTAGTTATGAACTTTGGCCCATTAACAAGTCCTTGCGGTTAAAGTGAACAGACACTATGCACCAAGTAGGATTCCAGAGAAGAGGAGGTGAGCCGCTAGGACCGCTTAAGTACCAAGCTCTCCCTAGATCCAATCCTAGACATGCATATGTCCGTTGCCACACTCTAACTCAGCAACTTGTTCATGGACATGTTTAATTATTAGATTAAGTCTTATGTGGTTTAAGAGTTGTTCAGAGCTAGGCCTAAAGTCCATTAAACCCTAGCATACTTGTCTACGTCCCCATAAAGCCCATCATGCCCAAATCACATCCTTACGGCCCATTAGGCGCAAATCTCATCCATATGGCCTATTAGGCCCAAAACAATTCAAGATCATGTAACATGCATGACTAACTCAATTCGTATAACGAACCAACAATTTCATCGAACTTAGCCTCAGGCCCACCTGGCCCATTTAGCCACTTTCGGCATTTTCGGCTTTCCGACATTGCCGATATCATGTGTGTAGTGTTTGTACACACCTGGTTACTACGACGTGCTATACTATCCTTAGTCTTGAACCTACAACCAACCAACCTTCAATCAATCACTAAATCAAGATATTTACCAAAAGCCAAAACCTTACCATAAACTTACCGTGTGCCATCGGGTTCTAATAGCCCTTCCTTAGCTACTAATCATGAGTATCCCCTAGATCTACACTCACACATACACCATCAAAATTCGAATGACTCATAATCCATACAAGTCACCCCTATAGATCATACTCACATTTGGCCATTTACTTAAACCATAATCGAGTTGAGAACACTTACACTTTGCTAACAATCCTTACCACAATTGCGATCTCCGAACCTTACCCTTGTTAATACAAGATTAACGACAATGAGAAGTTAGATAGCCCTTCGGCTTTTAACAAAACATACCAAGGGGTTAACTGAATACTTACCAAATCCACTTTTGATCCTGCGGCCTAGATAGCTACTGAACGAGATTCGGCTTTTAACCTTGACTGATAGTAGATAATAGTCGATTTGTGATGGAGGAAAACAACAAGGGTTTGGCACTAATAGGAATTTTGGCAAGGAAAAAGATGGTGGTAATTCGGCAATGAGAGAATTCGACTATGGGAGAGAAGAGAAAAGTATTGAAAACCGAAAGAGCCCTTCAAAAGAATACGACACAAAGGAATTTGGCTCTAGGAGATTTCAGCAATGGGAGAATTTGGCCATGGGAGGAACCGATTGAGGGGAAGCAAAGAAAGAAAAAGAACAATGGCAACTCAAGGAACCCTTCAAAGGATTCGGCACTCACCTTTTATAGCCACAAGCCAAAAATGCCTTCCCCCAGAGTCCCATTCGGCGCCACCTCATCCATACTACTCATCTCCTAACTTTTCTCTCTGATATCTCCTTAATCTCCTCCGAAATTTCCTCCACTATTAGTTCACAAGACTACTCAAACACTCCAACGCAAGAGTTCAAATTCAACACAACTCTGGCCATCCACTTATGCAAAATAAACACTTTACAAAATACCACTCCTAAGCCTCGAACCTTGGACCTTCCTGCATGCTATGTCACCACCTCTCTACACCCTAGTGGCGTCACTTAGCCACTTCACCACAGGCTTCTTTGTGCCATTTTTCACTTATTTTTATTTAAAAGCCCACTACTCACAACCTTGATTCCTTAATTAATTAAATTAAGAATCCTCCACCATAAAACTCGAACCCAGAGCTTCTCCAACACACCTAGACAGTCCAAATTCATTAAACCTTTAAAGCTATCATGTCATTTGTCATTTTCTTGCACACTTAAAAATTTTATGAGACCCAAAGCCCAATAGGCCCAATTCTTCTAGGCCCAGTTCTTCTAGGCCCAAATTCGGGGCGTTACATCAAGCATAAAATTTTTATCGTAAAAGGGAAATAGGCTGGACCAGAACGTCTTGCGACACAATTTTGAATTTCTTTTATAATTATTTTTCCCACATTAATGGTCTTTGTTGTCATAATTGAGTATAGCAAGACCATGCATTCCACTGAAATCTTAGTCCCATGTGAGATAGTCAAAAGACTAAAGCGGACAAAATAAAACCATACCTTCACTAATGGGATCAAGTATTCTCTGCAACAAGTATGAGTCTCTTGTTTAGACACAGTCCATTTAGAACCTTAAACTGTGCGTTATCGTAAAATTTCTTGCAATTTCTCCGTCTCAATATTTTCCATTAAGGAAGAATATTCGTCGTCTTTGAAATAAGGGAATTCATAATATTCATTAATGGAACTTGGGTTTAGAGGTACCTTAACTCCTCGGATGAAAACTTCTGTTAAAGCACTTGAGGTCAAATTCGCATAAAATTTCCAAACTAACTCACCGTTCGAATTCGGCCTTTTATCACAAAACACTTCCCACTTTAATGTTTCAATAACTTTTTTAATGCTCACCATGAAATCAGTGTAGTTACTTTTTCCCAAAGTAAAACCTTTCTCTGGAAGAATTTGTTGTTTCCTAAATGTGCTATCATATCTGTAACACCCCTAACCTGTATCGGTCACCGGATTAGGGTTACGAGGCATTACTAATAAAAGCCACAGCTTAGAACAGTCATTTATTACAATTCAAGCATAAATTTATAATATCCCCTTTATAAACACTTCAAAACTCGAATACGACAATACACATATACCAATTTTGCATATATAAATCATATAGCCAACCACAATAAATAATGCTTTACTAATCATATATCACATACAAACCATACTAAAAAAAAAACTCAACTATTTCAATTTTTGTTTACCTATTCAAATTTTTGAAATAAGCTATGATACATCAATAATATAATACACGTGCTTCATAAGTCCAATGTTTGAACCTTATTACCATCACATTCATGTCATTCGAATACTTAAAATATATTCAAGCATATATCCTTACAAATCATATACCGATGCATATGTCAAAACATCCAATTGCATACATTTATTTCATTATCTAATTATCAAATGTACCATTTCAGAAACCTATAAACATTCGCATATCAAGTCAAAACAAATCATATTATACAACTCATAAGTTATCTATATAATGAATCACTATTAAACATCACCAAATGATCAAATATAGTTCTTGTACATTACCAAATTATGCGCATTTTACTAAATCAACATGGACCATTTTTGAACAGAAATAACAAGCCAAAGCATACCTAATTCGTATGTAAATATCATGTCTAGACATCATATATTCAACCATCCAATAAGCCATTAATTCGGTCATTTAAATGGCCTCAAAATTTGTACCAATTCCATCATTCAATACTAAGCTAATTGTATGATTTCATAACCGAACACAAATAGCAACATGTCAATTTTATAAATATCCATATAACCAACAAAACATACCTAAAACATAGTCATTATTTACTAATAATTATTCTAAGCAAAGTAGCCATTTTACTACTATAATTCGCCATAAACACTTTATGCACATAACAAAAATCAAACATTAAACTAACCAAATTGACCTTTAAATACCAAACCACAAACAAACATGTCATATACATATGTATTTAATTTATCAATCATTAACTGGATATGAATGCACATCATTTACCATTTCCAAACTTATTTACAAGACAAATTATACAGCAGTTTATAGGTCAATAATGAGCCACTCCAAATAGCCAAATTCACAAGATATAGCAAGAACATCACATAGCTTATAAAAACATGTACCACAAATTGAAAACACCTCCATCAACTACATAATTGCTCAAGTCGAATCACATGTCCATCAAACAAACTTTCCAAAATGAGCTAATTAACAAGGTCAATTATTCACAAACATTAACATCATTATCAAGCCATTTTCGCATGGCTATTTATACACAATTGAAAACAAACCATATTAAAACTAGCCTATACATTCCATATGTCAAAAGTACAAGCTTTCAAAGTACCGAAATAGTGTGATGATGGTTCTTGACGATTCCAGAGCTTGAACTAGCTTTATATATCTATAAAACAATGAAAGAACACACAAGGTAAGCTTTGAAAGCTTAGTAAGCCATAAGCAAATAAATCATCACAAGAACATTAATCATTCAATTTGAATAAGCCACATTTAACTAATCTCTTACAAATATACAATCACTTTTCTCATATATTCCATAATACCACAATAAGAAACCTCACTTACCTCATTTTTCAATGAACATATAAACCTCATACGTTTCTAAATTATTTAGCTCAAATTCACATTTGGACTCGTTTAACATTGCCCGTTGAACCATTCGAAATCGTTAAGGATACTCGAAAACACATATATCACATACAATATCATATCCCAGATATGGTCTTACATGTTACCACATATTGATGCCTCTGTCCCAGACAGGGTCTTACATGAATCATATACGATGCCAATGTCCCAGACATAGTCTTACATGTAATCTCATATCGATGCCAATTTCCCAGACATGGTCTTACACGAAATCACACCTCAGAAGTCCTAATGTCATGACATATGTTTCCTATACTATTCCTAAGGTTCGTACGAGACTTTCAGACTTCGTAATTCAATCAATTCATGCTCGAAAAAGGTCATCCCATGCTCAGTTCATTTGGGCAACATATATATTTGTATATACAATTCAATTCAACATTATATAATATATACGTTTTAATTTTAAGAACATTTATTTACTTATGAAGTTACCTCGTTTGGAAACAAACGGATCGGAACGACTGTTCAATAACTTTTGACTTCCCCCGATCCAAATCTGATTTCTTCCTTTCTTGATCTAAATCAATTCAAATTTAACTTATTTAAAGACATATTCATTCAATTTCATCCAAAAACACATAAATGTGCATTTTTCACATTAGCCCCTAACATTTCACATTTTCACAATTTAGTCCCTATTTCAAAACAACACAAAAATACTCAAAATTTCATTTAACCCATGTTTGGCCGAATATTCCTTAGGTCCCTAGCAGCCCATTAACTCCATTTATTTCACATTTTAACCCCTTACTTTACAAATTTCAAATTTTAATCCTTAATAAACATTATTATCAAAAATCACTTAATAAAGTATGAAAATCTAACAACAAATATTTATTTTTCATCATCAAACAACAAAAAATGAAGCTATCATTAATGGAAACTCACAAATTTATCAACCAATCCAAAAATTAGGGCATGGGCTAGCTAGAATATGAAGCAACGATATAAAAAACGTAAAAATTATCAAAAACCGAGTAAAGAACATACCTAAATCAAGCTTCCTAGGTGCCAAACTTAAAAACTTCAAATATGGCTTCTTTCCTTCACAACATTCAGCCAAAAAGATGATAATGCATGCATTTTAATGTTTTGTTTTATTTAATCACATATTAACACCTAATTTACCATTTGAACCTTTATAAATTAATATGAAAACTATTTAATACAAGCCTAATGCCGTCCACTCATCTTTATAATGTCCTAATTTAAATTTAAGGACTATAAAAATAAGAAACCATAGCAAATAAGTACTTTAACAAATAGAAAGCCACTTTTACATTTTACGCGACTAAGTCCTTTTTTTTTATCAAATTAAGCACACAAACGGTAAAATTAAATCACAAAATTTTCACACATATCAAATAACATGCTATAAATACCAAAAATAATATTGTAATAAATTTATGAACTCGGATTTTTGGTTCTGAAATCACTGTTCTGATTTAGCTAAAACCGGGCTGTTACAATATCTTTCCTTAGCTTCTTCGGAATAGAACTTGTCTTGTGATTCTTCAATTTGGATAAATGCTCAAGTTCTTTTATGAGGCAGGATTCAACCTGAACATCACATAAGAAGGAGACAAGTAATAATTTTCCAAAATTTAATTAGAATAAAATATTAACAATTCATATAAAATTGAAAAGTTAAATAATCAAATTAAATTAAAAAACACGGGAGTTAGGTGAGATGGCAAGGGTCTCTCCTACGTTAACCAGTGATCGAGGGTTCGATCCTCGCATTGGGTATAGAGTAGCTTTAAAATTCGTGGCTAGCATTTACCCACTTAATGAGCCTACAGAATACGAAGGATTAGTTATTGTGCTCGCTCCGATAGATACCTTGAGAAATAAAAAACTTAAAAAAATTAAAATTTTAGAAAGAAATTTCTTACCACATTTGTTTAGAATTGATGAAAACACAATGGACGAGTTGATGGTTGTGAGGGGTAGGTTTAAAGGTGGCTAACGGCGAGTTGTGTGGTGGAATTAGGTGGTGTGTCGATATTTGGTGGCTTCTAGTAAATGGCTGAATGGTGGCTCCAAGGGCGTGACAAGTACAACAATTTTGGGGCAGCGGCTTGGTGCAAGGGAAACAAGGGCTTGTGGCTACTGTAGAGGATGGCCAAGGCGTGTGGCTACTGTTGCTAGTAGTAAGGGATGTGTGGTGCAAGGTGGGAGAGGATGCAAGGTGCTGCTCGACAGCGGTGTAAGAGTATGCCCAAAGACCAATCATGAGATGGTTGTAATAACATACTTAATTTACCATGTTTATTAATATAAAGCGTTGTCATTATTATTTCGCTTTTCTTTACGTGTGTATAAATAAACTGCTTTATAATAATGTCCTAAGAATAATATGATTATTCTTAAAAGATCCTTAGTCGAGTATTATTGTTGACTAGGACAACAATAATGCATTAAGACTAACATGTAGTTGATTGATGATAAAGAGTTGTCATTGATGTGGATTGTCAAAATCAATGCATGAATATGTGTGTTAGAGAACAACATATTGGATTGACCCGTTATGAGTATGTTTATTGGATTATTATGTAATTGTCACAACATTACTCATAGTGATTAATATGTATATGATCCTCGGACTTGAGATAATTATTATCTCAACATCGTGAGTTGTATATTTTGATACATCAAACGTACAATCGTAATTGGTTGTTCTATAAAGATTGATGTTGGATATACCACAATCTATGTAGAGGATATGGTTGATCAATATAGGATAAGTCCCTCCTACATAATGGGAGTAATATCTTAGGCCACTTGATTGAGTGAGACTAGAAATGCATGGCCATGCTCAAATAAGTTGACATGAGATGTCATACTAATTTTTATATCATAGTCTACTCAAGATATCAAGAAACATGGGATGGACTATACAAGTGTGACTATTCCATGACTTGTGTCCATTCCAGAGATAAAGGACTTAAGGATTAATGTATGAAAGGTTAATCACAAAAAGTTATGTGGAATCATGACTTCTTGTAACTTAGGTAGCAATGATGCATTGCTAGATGCCCTCATTGTTTGTGACATTAGAATCGTTCTATTATTACCGCTAACGTTGCAAGAACCTCTGAGGTCACACCCTATGGTTTAAATGAACGGAATAAAATATAATTGGTATTGTTTTTAGTTGTCACATGAATTAAATTAATTAAAGAATTAATTTAATTGGGCAATCAAATATTGAACATATTATATGTACAAGGATGTTGTACACATAATGACAACATAATTCTATTAATATATGCATTTGATTCATATATAAATTTAAATAAATATAGTTTACCGAAATCCTTATTATAATTAATGTAATTATAATTTTCGGATATAATTAATGTAATTATAATTTTCGGTTAAAAACTTTATTGTATTTATTTAATCTTATGATACATTCAAGAGATACCAATTATAAAAGGGTATTAAAAGGATACCTAATAATGGGCGAATGAAAAGATTCCCATTATAAAAGGCCCAATTAAAAGGATACCCAATATAAAAGGTATTTAAAAGAGGCAAAGCTTATGGAAAACCCTAAGAGATTGCTTGTTAGGTCTAGCAATCGTCAAGCAAATAAACCTCAAAATAGGTTTGGAGATTTCTTCCGTTCATAGTCAAACCGGGTGGATCACGTAGAGGCCGACATCGGAAAAGGTTGTGGCTTGATTCGACAAGAGATCAAAACTCTTGTTGCCAAGGCGTCATTGTCTACTCGATTGAAGTTTTGGTAATTTGAAACCTTTATTTCACCCCGATTCGTTCCTCACACATGGATCCATGGTTTGGATCGCCGGATCTAATTTTATTCTGCTGCGTCATGGGGTATCGGCGTTCCAACAGGCGGTAGAGAGAAAAAGGGAAAGGGTGAGGCCTGGGATAGTAGGGGTTTTATGGGTAAGAGGCCGGTGGTGAAGAGAATGTATGGTAAGGGAATAAAGGTGGTGGTATTTAAAGTGTAAGTAGGAAGGTGTTTAACTCAAACTCTCAAGTAAAATAATAATAAATATTACTACTCCTAATGCTATACCAAGTTAAATTAATATATATATAATATATAGTATATTAATATATTATTTTTTATTATCTTATTTATTAAAAATAAAAACTAAAAAAAATTTTATTTTAGCAGTTTGAAATATTTACAAGAAACACATCTAATTTTTAAAAATAATTCAATTAAGTACCTATACTAGAAAATAATTTGGAAATAAAACAGAAAATTAACATTTGGATCAGAATTGAAACTTTTATTTAGAAAATTAAAATTTATTTTGCCACTTAGAAAATAATTTTTCGAAAAATTATGTTAAAATCAATTTCTAGGAAATATTGGAAGGGTCATAGGCAGTCCTGCTTAAATTTCAATCTCCTAGGCAGAATTTATTTTGACATGATAATCTCAAAAATATAACCTAAGTCATTTATATAAAAATAAGAAAGAAAATTTAAGAATCCGATAAAATGAGCGAGGTTTTATTTCACTCGACTTTATCACCCTAGTAATGTTTCAAGCATTGAGCATTAACTTTGAAATTAGCTTTCTTACCGTGAATCTCAATGACCTGTATAGGAAGATTTGATGAATAGGGAATGGACTGGACCAATGAGATTTTAACTTATATGGAAAGAAATTTAATCAAGAATTGAACAACAAAACTTCCTGACCTGCTTCAAATTCTCAGAATCGGATGTGCTTGTCATACTAGCTTTTCAATCTCTCCTTAAACAATTTGGCATTTAATCAAGTATTGAACAACAAAACTTCCTGACCTGCTTCAAATTCTCAGAATCGGATGTGCTTGTCATACTAGCTTTTCAATCTCTCCTTAAACAATTTGGCATTTTCATACGAGAACATTCAGAACTCTTCAAACTCATTAAGAACATTCAGAACTCTTCAAACTCATTAAGATGAAGCATTTGTTTCTTTTTAGCAAGCTTCAGAGCCCAGTAAGCTCTATGTTCTAACTACACGGGCAAGTGACAGCCTTTCCCATAAACAACCGATAGGGAGACATCCCTAAGGGTGTTTTGTATGCTATCCTATAGGACCATAAAGCATCATCCAGTCTTTTGGACCAGTCTCATCTGTCACGTTGCACTTGTTGATTATTTAAGCAATAGTGAAATAGTCATCTCCTATGTTTTAAATTAAATGTGCAAGATTGGACACAAGGGAATTAATGGTCAAGTGCTTTAGTAACTAATTATCTATCCTTGTGGTCCAAGGTTCAAGCCTCATTGTTCACACTCTTACATTTATTTTTTTTTTTTACAATTTTCTCCCTTACTTACTGTGCTTGCCGTTCACTTTGTGCATCATAATAAGGAGGATTTGTTTCCTCCATTTGATGGTCAAAATTAGCATACTTAGGGGCTACATGATCCCATTTTTTCTCTATGTCCCCCTCCCTTGCCATAACCTCACCTCTTACCACGTAGCTTGATACATTGAACCTAACCATAGTTGGCCAAGCTTCTCCCTTGCTTTTCTCTTCCATGACCCCTCTCACTTTCTTCTAATTTTAATTTCTTTCTCACTACTTTTCTCTCCATTTTGCAAACAACCACCACCTTTCCTCCAAAACACTTTTCTTCCTCCGCCATGAACCAAACAACCTTACACCAATCACCACCTCTTGTGGCTGGCACTCCTCTTTTCTCATCTCCCTCCTCCCATCGCCTTTGTGAGCATCACCGTGAGCCACCGCAAGTCCACTTCCTCCTCCACTTTTTCTTCTATTTTTTTCTCCTCTCCTTAGTCGAACCTCCAAACTCCACCACTGTTGGACCACTGTTGAACATAGCATCACCATAGTCAGGCTGCCACTGTCGTCGCTGCCGTCACCAGTGATCAAAATCTTTCTTTTCTTTTTTCTTTTCCTCTCCTTATGTTGATTCTCATTTTGAATTAATCAAACTTATTCTTTTATCTTAATGATACTTTCTATATTACTCTTGAAACAGTCTGGTTTATACCCTAATCGAAACAGTGGTTTTGGGACCACAAATCTGAGTTTGTATAATATTTTGATATTATATTCTGTGCCGTTGATAGATGAGTAAGCATGTGTTAAAGTTTTGTAAGTTAATTTATCTGTCTATGTGTTTAATTTGACGAAAAGATAAATTTGCATTGAATGTGAAAGTTGCTTGCTAATTGTGAAAGTGCTTAAGTGTTGTGACTTTGTAAAAGTGATGGCCTTATATGGCAAATAAGCCATTATTGTGCTAGTGGGTGGTTATGGTAAAAAAAATAACCTTGGATTATATGTTTTGTTATATTTGTTTTAAAGGTTAAAAATGTCTTTTTGTAATAAATGATTATATGCTTAAGAAAAACATGAAAATGGCCATATTATTATCCTTGTTAGCTGAAAATCAAAGAAAAGAAAATAAGGTTTTAAGCTAGATATATTCGGCCATTGTTCAAGCTTGAACTCAAGGTTAGTTTTTTATCTGTTTTTGATAATTTCTACGTTTTTGGAATTGTTGCTTCGTCTACTATCAGACCCATGTTTCAATTTTGTGTATTGGTGATGTTTGTAAGTTATGCCATTGATGCTAGGTTGAGCTTTGTGATGCTTTAAGGTGTTAAATGATAGATTGGTGGTAGATGAATATGTTTTGTTCTTGAAGTTTTGATGAATTTAGCTAAAAACGGCTAAATTGAGAAAATGTTATTTTGGAGGACTAAATTGTCAATTTGATGAAAATTATGGGCTTGTATGATGTATATATGTATTCGGCCAAGCTTGTGTATAAGTAGATTTTGTAAATCTGATGTTTTGAGAAAAATGGACTAAATTGCTAAGTTGTGCAAATATGAGGGTTATTTTACAAATAGCCCTAAATGTGTGTCTTTGGATTGAATTGAATGAACTAATGAATAAAAGGGTTAATTATGAATATGTTTAGATTAAAAACCGAGGAAATTGACTTAGATCGTGGGAAAGCGAAAGTTATCGAGTAGCCGTTTTCTATTCTGATAAACCGAATCTGAGGTAAGTCACAATACAAATAAATGAATAAGTATGCATTTGTAATTGTTCATAAGTTTAATGATGATAATGAATGTTTTATGAGAAATTCTGTAGTTGAATTACGAGATAAGTTCGGTATATTGACTAAGTTTGAGAAGCCTTGTACGAACCTTGACATAGGCATCTGTTCTGTTTTATCATGTAAGACCATGTCTGGGACGTTGGCATTGATTTTAGACTCGTGTAAGACCCTGTCCGAGACAGTGGCATCGATATATGATTATGTGTAGGACCACGTCTGGGACGTTGGCATCAATATAATCTTTACGTATAAGACCACGTCTGGGACATTGGCATCATTATGACACTTACGTGTAAGACCATGTCTGGGACATCGGCGTCGTTTTGATTCGTATAAGACCATGTCTAGGACAGTGGCATCGATATCTGAGTGCATGTAAGACCTCGTCTGGGACGTTGGCTTTGTACGATTATTCTAAACTTTCTGAGTATCCCATTGGATTTATTACTGTTCAACGGATAAGTCTATCATACTAATTGCAAATCTAAGCTATGAACAAATATGTGATTGTAAATCCAATTCAGGTATGTTGATTATACACTAATTGTGTATACAAGGTAAACATCAATATGATCTTACTATGATGCTATGAATATGGAATTGATGATATGTTGTACAAAGTTTTGTTGAAATGAGATATGTGTTTATATGATCTTTGAATTATGAATATGGCTAATGTGGTCAAAAGTGTATGAACCAAAGCAAATATATGCATTTTATGCTAAGTTTGTTTGTATATTGACTTACTAAGCTTTTGGAAAGCTTACTCTGTGTGTGTTTAATCTGTTTTATAGGTCGTCAAAGCTACTGAAGGCTCGGAACCGTTAAGGACCGTCATCACACTACTAATATCATTTTGGTACACCTTGGATATGTATATAGTTAGATATGGCATGTATAGGCTAGTTCTTGTAATGATTTGTAAAGTGAACTTAGCGATGTGATTTGGCTAGTTATGTTTTGGTACCATGCTTAGATGAATGTGATATGTGAAGTTGTTATGATATGATTAGTTGATATATGTAATGGTTATGAGATGATAAGTATATCGACAGATGGTGCATGGGTATAATTGAGTTATAGTTATGCAAATTGGTATGTTTAGTATTGGTTTTGAATGTATATATTGAATGAAAATTTAATGTATAGTTGTGAATATCTTAGTGATCAAATTGGCATGATTTGGATGGCTATTTGTATGTTTTTGGTTCCCATATATGCTTGATATGTGTTGGTAAATGATGGTTATAGGTATAAACCTTTTTGGTTGGCAGTTTGGCATTGTAAATGGCCTATAATGTCACACGGTTGTGGCACACGGGCGTGCCTTAGACCGTGGGTAAATTGGCAGGATGCAACCTAAAATCACACGGCCTTGACATGGGCGTGTCATCTGGCCGAGGTGTGCAAGTTAGTAGCTAACATAAAAATACACGGCCTCGACACGGGCATGCTTGGTGGCCGTGGTGGGGAAGTCAGTATATGACCTAAAAGTACACGGCCATGGCACACAAGCGTGTCTAATGACCATGTTGGTATAGTCAATATAAACACAGATGGTTACACGAGGGTGTATAGAAGCCGTGGAGGGCACACGGTCTCCTACCACGAGTGTGTCTCCCCTATATTTTAGAAAAGTTTCAAATTTTCATGAAATTTCATATGTGTTTCAGTTTAGTCCCGACTCAATTTATAAGTATGATTAAGGTCTCGAGGACCCGATTAAGGGACATTATGTCTGAGAATGATGATTGAATGTATGATTTTGTTTGTGAATGTTTCCAATCCGTCTGGTAACGCTTCTAACCTTAATCCAGTGACGGACTCGGGATAGGGGTGTTACAACTCTATTCTCCAAAATTGCCCTATATCAATTCATCGTTCAATTTGAATTGATTAAGTGTAAGTATGGATCATTTTTAAGTCATAAGAATCCTTCTCCTAGTATTTTCTTGACATGGCCGAATGGCATAGTGCCATGATTCATAGTGGTATTTTGTTAATATTAATTATTTTTCTACTATAGTACTAATGCTACATCATATCGTTTTGAAGAACCAAATAATATTGTAGGTGAGACCCCTAACTTTGCAACAAAAATTCTCCTTTCAAAAGTTTTAGATCGCAAACATAAGCAATGAGACTATTAGAGATATACCTCTAAAGTGATGAAATGTTTCCAAATATCCATATTAATATGTGTTAATTATGTGATAGATCATATTGTGAGGTATGTAACACCCCTAACCCGTATCCATCGCTAGATTAGGGTTACGGAGCCTTACCGTACAAATGAAACATTTAAACATACATTTTAAACATTATCATAAACACATTATAAACCAATCATTCACATACATATTGTCCCTAAATCGTGCCCTCAAGGCCCTAGAAACATCTTAGGAATAATTCGAGACTAAATTGGAAACATTTGGAAAGTCTAAGAAAAAGTTAGAAAATTTTAACTAAAGGGTCACATGGTCGTGTGGTCAAGCCATGTACATCACACGACTGAGACACATACCCATGTCTCAGGCTGTGTAACCTTTGAAATAGGGACACACGACCATGTCCTCACCCGTGTAACTGTAACACCTCAAACCCAGCCCAGAAGTTAGGCTCGAATCTAGCGTGTCACATTGAACTATTTTTCGAAAACCATGTTTTCAATGAAAACCCTCCTTAATATTTATAAACTAAAGTCTCAGTTTGTGTTCGTTCAATTTCAAAACGTGGTTCATTGAAAAGTTAATCACTTTACAAAATGTTATTAACTTCGTTAAAAATCTCTTTTAGTTACGAAAGCTAGTTTAAGGTAAAGAAGTTTAAAACGTATGTTTTTAAAAGCACTAATTGGGTTGAAAACTCCTCTACTTCTAACAGATATAAAACATAACAAAATACTAAATTCAGATTTAAAATCCAGAGAGGCCTTATTACAGAAATTAAAACCCAAAACAGAATTTAAAACATATATAAAGCCCAAAGCATAACAGCCGCAGTTGTGTGGTCATCTCCGAGTCACTCGCAGCATTGATCCTCCTAACGCTGGGGATTACCTGCACAGTTAAAAACGGGGTGAGTTTACGAAAACTCAGTGTGTAATCCCCTTACTAGAGTAATAGTCACTATCTGACGCGAACAGAAAAAATGCAGGCCAAAAGCCTTAAAACAAGAATAAGATGCAGTCCCGGTTTAAAGCATACGTGGGCCAAAGCCTACTACAATATCATTTGGCTCACAGCCCATAACAGAATCAATTGGGCCCAGCCCAAACCAATAACAGAACAAGTGGGCCTAAGCCTAGTACAGTGACAGATCTCATAAATAGATATGCAACAGTATGAGGATGCACCCCACCCTGATCCAGCCAACACACCACTCTTACCAACCCTACACTTATGTGGGGATAAAATCGACCCACCCAACCAACTTACCAAGCTTAGCACCGGTTGCGGCACTAAGTCAATAGAACGGCTCGGTGCCATGAACAGAATGGCTAAAAGACATAAATATCACAGCAATGCTGTCAATTAACAAAATGGCTAAAAGCCATAAACAGAATGGTTATAAACCAGAATCAGGATGGCACAGAGCCATAATCAGGATGGCACAAAGCTATAGATAACTGTAATAATCTTGGCACATTGCCATCAGCGACAGTAATATAATCGGCACACAGCCACGGGTAATTATGATGGACACAAAGACATCAGTAAATATGCTACGCACATAGCCACGGGTAAATACGATTGGCACAAAGCCATAACCAATAAAGCACAGAGCCATAGTTAAGTTGGCACAGAGCCATAATCAGATTACGCGGCTTTAATGTCCGTCGGTCCATAGTCGTCTCATGCGACCCGTGCGACCTTAACAGATCAATACTGGATCCACAGTTGTCTCATGCGATCCGTGCGACCCTATCAGAATTTCCTCCCTATCAATGTCTTAAGCCCATGCATTATGTCGTGTATGTCATGCTCAATCATTACATGTGTATGCAAAATGGCCATGCCCAGTAACAGTCATTTAGACATATATTAAAAGCATATCAATCACACGATAATAGTCAAGTCAGTTTAAACATGGTCATACGATCACAGTCAAATTCATAGCCTAAGTTAGTCATTTACCTACAAGGGCAAAACAGTTATTTTACCCTATAAGGGTATTTCGGTAATCCTACCTTTCAGGGGTATTTCGATAATTTTACAAACCGGGGGTATTTTGGTAATTTTACAAATCATGGGTATTTCGATAATTTTGCAAACCGGGGGTATTTTGGTAGTTTTTGCAAATTAAGGTCTCAGCGACCCAACAGAATGTCCACCGTCGCCTTGAGCGACTTAAGTAACCTAAACAGTCACAACGGTGTAAATGGGCCTAAGGCCCATTACTCGATCTAAGTGGGCCCACACATTCATATGGCCCAATTATCCCAAAAATAGCCTCGGTTATACGAACAGCACATTTCAAACTAATAGATACCACATAACATGCATTTTATCTATGTGGGGCCCACCAGCTTGTGGGCCCACACGACCCATTGACCAAAAATGACCCTAGCCAGGTGGAGTACATGGCTCGGTCTAACATTTACTACAATATTCAAATTTAATCTGTGTGGGGCCCACAGGCCCATTGGGCCCACACAACCCATTTCGGCCCCAACGCGGCCCAAAATGACCTAAGCCCATGAGAACACTCATGGTGGCCTCAACCATCTTCCGGCCATATTCGTAGGCTCGGTCCACCACACGTGCAATCGCACGCTCGTGTGGCATCATTCGCCGGTATTTCGACTTTTCGGCATTTTGTCGATCTACGATCAGAAGGAGTGTGGTTACACACCTGATCGCGAAGTGCACCACGAATCTCTAGCACCGAACCTACCATATTCAAAACTAACAGTTAATCACTCGATCAATACAGTTATTCTTTCTTTTTTCCAAACACATGCCAAAATCACATTGATACTTGCCTTAGTCGATCGAGATTTGATAAGTCCCCACTAACTATTAGCAAGAATTGATCCCCTTGCTGCAATTATAGTCAAGATTGAGAGTAGGCCTTCAACCGCTTTTGGAACACGCGCCGCTCTTTACTCCTCTAGAATGCCAAGGTATCAACCAACGTTAGTCTAAGGGAAGAGAGAAAGAGGGTTCGGCAGAAGGGAAAAAGAACCATACTAGGAACAAAAATCCATTTAAGGAATCACCATAACTTACATTTAACTTCAGAAAACAGAGGAGAAGAACCTGCAGCCTTCTGATAGGAGAACAGAAATGAGAGTAAATTTGGCAATAGATGAAAGAGAGATAGCAGGGTATTTGGCTTTTACACACTTATGAACAAATGATAACAGTGTTAAACAAAAGGGAAATTCGACTCAAGAGAAATAAATGGAGAAAAATAAAAAAAGAAAAGATGTAGAAGAAGAGAAGAGATGCAATCAGCCAAGGGAAAAAATAGGCAGAAAAGTACAAAAAGATGCGTAAATGGTAACACAAAAATGACTAAGAAGAAAGTAGAGTGAAACAGAGCAAAAAGAATGCACGAGAGGTCACCTTTAGTACAGTTTCGGCAGCATCCAGAAAAAGAGAAAAGTAGCTTCGATTTGGTAACTAAACTAATCAAAAGAAAAGAAAAGAAAAACAAAACTCAACCAAGCCGAAATATGCACCAAAATCCCCCTTTGGGCGAATTTCTTGAGTGCTACACTCAAATTTCGGCTCCAACCTCCCCAACTCCAATTCCTCTTTTTTCTCCTCCATTTTCTCCTCCAAATCTTTAGCAACTTCTATCCATATCCCATGAATCACTCCCCCAAGACCGATTCCACAACTACCTTAGCAGAACTCCACTCCAACTCAAACACTAAGCGTCCCGTCAGTAACATAAATACTCCATTGCTTATCCCAAGACTTGAACCTTAGACCCCTTGCCACACCTGGAATGTAACACCCCAAACCCGGCCCATACGCCACGGCTGAATTTAGAATGCCACTGTGGAAAACGTTTGAAAAATATTTTGATTTAGAGTGAAAACATATAAATTTATTGTCTTTAGAAAAACATGGTGTATTTAAAATTCTAAATAAAATTAAGTTGCTAAAAATAAACATTTCCAGATAACAATATAATCAACAAACCAACTTAAAACATAATAATAATCCATAAATACTTTAAATGGCCCTTATTACAATAAATAACCTTTCATAAGAAAAATGTGTAAAATAAATAAATTTATCTTCTGCATGGGCCACCTCGTATCCACTCCAACCCGGTCCAAGCTTTAAGCATCACCTGTAAGGTTTGAGAAAAATTGGGTGAGTCAACAGACTCAGTGCATAATTATTACACATGTCCCCACATATGGGATTGGCCCAATTCCACACAGTCCACATACATAAATATGCAAAATCAGGCCCAACCCAACCTAGTTCCATCCATTACACCAACCTCGGGACACCTGCCGCCCAAGGCCGTGGCTAATCCACTGATCAAATAATGATCCTCATATCTTACCCTGGCAGACTTCTGCCCAAGGCCGTGGCTAAGCCACCGATCACATAGTGATCCACATATCTGTATCCACGAGGTGACTCGAGGTCATTCTCTATCTACGGTGATGCACACAGCTATCATCCGCCGAGATGGGCACCTAGCCAACACCTCCCTTGATGAAGCACATAGCCATCATCAAGCGCCAATGTAGCACAAGGCTAACATCAGACCACGTACATAATGTACACCCTTTCCTTCGATAGTCACATCCCAAGTCCCATGTATCATGCCACAATATCATTAAAATAAGCATATATCACATGCCATCACATTTTCATACATATATCATATGTAAATTAAAGTCATAAAATACTGACCTTGTCAATTGATTACCCAACATGGGCATCCACCCTTTTTAGCCTTTAATTCAGCTACCATGCACAGCATATACATATATATATATATATAAAACACATACACACAACAAAAGAACAGTGCGATAACTACGCACCTTTTTGGCACAGTCGGCTAAATCCCGAGATCACACATTTGCACTTAAAAGTCTACCGAAATCTCTAAATGGAACCATATTAGTTTCGGCCTCTAAACCAAAAATCATTAGAAGTGGCCTTTACCCTTAAGAAAATGACATAGAAAAGAGAAAGGAAAAAGGGCCATGAACACTTACCTATCTTCCAAAACCGATTGAAGAAAACCAAATGAAGACCTACCCTTATTGATATTCTGCTAAGACAAAACAAAAAGAGTATGGGAAGTTTCGGCAATATGGTTGATTTGTAACAACAAAAAGGATTCAGCTAGAGTGGAGAAAGAGGAAAGAAAAAGGAAGAGAAAGAAAGAAATTGCAATGGGAGAGGGATGTTTTCGGTTTTGAGCAAAAATGGAAGAAAGAAAAGAGAAATGGGGAGAAGGAAAATTCGGCCAACCACTAAAGATGAATAAAGAATTGAAAGGAAAAAAGTTGGTTTTAGGCTACAAAGATCACAAAATATGAGAGAGACCTCAAATGAATATTCGGCCAAATGCCTAAGAGAAGATTCGGCAACCACAATGCTCTTTTTGGTTTTGACACAACACAAGAAAACAATGCCAAAACTAAAACAAAATTGTACCAAATGCTCAAGACACAATCGGCTAAGGAGGAAAGATTTTGGAGAGGAAAAGAAAAAAATTGCTAAAGATGAACAAAATGCAAGAATTGACCAACTAAAACCTCCCCAAATTTCCTATCAACAATCGGCCTACCCCCCTAGACACCCATACCGTCCACATTTATGCACTAAAGGCCTTGGAATAGTTTCCATAACACTTTCCATCATCCAAGCCTTTTGTTCCCCCATCCTTCCATAATCTTAAGATTCCTTACCCAAAGTTCAAGCTTTCCTATTTTGCTATTTAACTTGCCATAAAAAAATGAAAGTCCAACCTATCATAATTAGAGTTGACCGACACTTAATGCTAGGATACATAAAAATAAAGTCTTCAAAATGCTCCCCAAGCAACTCGAACCTCTACCCTCAAGCAACCCTTCAAGCATCATAACCACATTGCCACTAACTCCACATATGTTAGAATTTAACACTTGAATTAACTTAAGTGTCAAGATCACCTAATCCACTTCACTAAATTCTTAATACTAAGAATTATTCTAGCTTCATAAATAAAATCAAGCCTTCACAAGACTATGCTAAAGACACAAAAATTTATACCCAAGTCAACATAATAATAAAATAATATTCTAATTTTTCCTAAAGCCCAAGGCCCAAAAGGCCCAATCCTACTAGGCCCAATTTCAGGATATTACAATTCTACCCTCCTTAATGGAATTTCGTCCTCGAAATTTCCAACTAACTAACAGTCGTACATCCTATCTCGCCATACTACGCTACTGCTGCGCACTCTGATCTTGATAAAACTAACATACTTTCTATGAGCTGCCATCCTACCCCGACCGCGTCCACGCATAATACGACCCCGACCTCGAGTGCTCATGTCTAAAGTCTCGACTTATCTGATTTAAAAGTTTTATGCATTAGAAATTTTGGTTCCATTGTTTATCCGCGAACAATTTTATGAAAAGAAGTTTAATAGTGGTTCTTTCGATCAATCAAAGTTTTCATCTCAAGTTCACTATTCTAATTCAGAGAATCACATTCATTCACAACGTTCAACACACTATTATGGGCATCTTTGTCCATTCCCAAACCAGGGGTAATTTCGTCATTTTCCTATAGAGGTATTTTGGTAATAAATCGGGGTCAACTTAAAAATAATCTTGACAAATCAAAGGCATTCTAGAATTTTCAAAACTCGAGGGTATTTTAAAAGTTTTTTTTTATTTTCAAATCAAGGGTATTGTAGAAATTTCAGAAATCGTGGTTATTTTGGTAATTTTGGAAGTCAAGGGCATTTTAGTAAATTTCCCAAAACGGGGTATCTTGATATTTTGCAAATATAGGAATTTTGGTATTTTATAATGTAAGAAAACATAGTAAAAATCGAGGGTAGTATGGTAATTTTATAAACCAAGGGCATTTTGGTAATTTTACACCAGGGGTATTTGAGTAATTTTGTAAATCGAAAATATTTTGAAAAATTTTCCAAGTATAAAATGGTTTTACAAATCAAAGGAGTAATTTTGAAAACTTAAGGTTTTTATAAAACAGTGTGGCTAGTCCCTTTCGGGTTTTAATTATCGAGTTTAGCCCGTGAATAAGTCCTCTTGGTTAGGGTGAACCGTTACTACGCACCAGGTAGGATTCGAGTGGAGAGGAGGTGAGTCGCTAGGACTACTTAAATACCAAGCTCTTACTGAATCCACTCCTAGACATGCGTACAACAGTTGCCACACCTTAACTCGGCGACTTAGTCACAGGTTTGTTTGATTGTTCTTAAGTCTTATGTACTTGTGTTTGAGTAGTCTAGTCCTAAAGTTCAATAACTTAATATACTAATCTACGTTCCCATCATACCCACATACTAATCATATAATAATTCACACAACAATTAGAGGTACTTACACTGTGGACTTGGCCTGAGAGATACAAAGTGCCATGCCAGAATAACCTGAAAAATTTATAAAAGCCCAAATCTTTGAAAAGCCCATCTTTGAAACAAATGTTTTTGGGCCCAAAACCCTCAAAGCCGAGTTTTGAACCTAGGCTCTGATACCTGGAATGTAACACCCCAAACCCGGCCCATACGCCACGGCCGAATTTAGAATGCCACTGTGGAAAACATTTGAAAAATATTTTGATTTAGAGTGAAAACATATAAATTTATTATCTTTAAAAAAGCATAGTGTATTTAAAATTCTAAATAAAATTAAGTTGCTAAACATTTCCAGATAACAATATAATCAACAAACCAACTTAAAACATAATAATAATCCATAAATACTTTAAATGGCCCTTATTACAATAAATAACCTTTTATAAGAAAAATGTGTAAAACAAATAAATTTATCTTCTGCATGGGCCACCTCGTATCCACTCCAACCCGGTCCAAGCTTTAAGCATCACCTGTAAGGCTTGAGAAAAATTGGGTGAGTCAACAGACTCAGTGCATAATTATTACACATGTCCCCACATATGGGCTTGGCCCAATTCCACACAGTCCACATACATAAATATGCAAAATGAAGCCCAACCCAAACTAGTTCCATCCATTACACCAACCTCGGGACACCTGCCGCCCAAGGCCGTGGCTAATCCACCGATCAAATAATGATCCTCATATCTTACCTTGGCCGACTTGCTGCCCAAGGCTGTGGCTAAGCCACCGATCACATAGTGATCCACATATCTGTATCTACGAGGTGACTCGAGGTCATCCTCAATCTACGGTGATGCACATAGCTATCATTCGCCGAGATGGGCACCTAGCCAACACCTCCCTTGATGAAGCACATAGCCATCATCAAGCGCCAATGTAGCACAAGGCTAACATCAGACCACGTACATAATGTACACCCTTTCCTTCGATAGTCACATCCCAAGTCCCATGTATCATACCACAATATCATTAAAATAAGCATATATCACATGCCATCACATTTTCATACATATATCATATGTAAATTAAAGTCATAAAATACTGACCTTGTCAATTGATTACCCAACATGGGCATCCACCCTTTTTAGCCTTTAATTCGGCTACCATGCACATCATATACATATATATATATAACACATACACACAACAAAAGAACAGTGCGATAACTACGCACCTTTTTGGCACAGTCGGCTAAATCCCGAGATCACATGTTTGCACTTAAAAGTCTACCAAAATCCTTAAATGGAACCATATTAGTTTCGGCCTCTAAACCAAAAAGCATTAGAAAGTGGCCTTTGCCCTCAAGAAAATGACATAGAAAAGAGAAAGGAAAAACAACCATGAACACTTACCTATCTTCCAAAACCGATTGAAGAAAACCAAATGAAGACCTACCCTCATTGATATTTGGCTAAGACAAAACAAAAAGAGTATGGGAAGTTTCGGCAATATGGTTGATTTGTAACAACAAAAAGGATTCGGCTAGAGTGGAGAAAGAGAAAGGAAAAAGGAAGAGAAAGAAAGAAATTGCAATGGGAGAGGGATGTTTTTGGTTTTGAGCAAAAGTGGAAGAAAGAAAAAGAGAAATGGGGAGAAGGAAAATTCGGCCAACCACTAAAGATGAATAAAAAATTGAAAAGAAAAGGGTTGGTTTTAGGCTACAAAGAACACAAAATATGAGAGAGACCTCAAATGAATATTTGGCCAAATGCCTAAGAGAAGATTCAGCAACCACAATGCTCTTTTTGGTTTTGACACAACACAAGAAAACAATGCCAAAACTAAAACAAAATTGTACCAAATGCTCAAGACACAATCAGCTAAGGAGGAAAGATTTTGGAGAGGAAAAGAAAAAAATTGCTAAAGATGAACAAAATGTAAGAATTGACCAACTAAAACCTCCCCAAATTTCCTATCAACAATCGGCCTACCCCCCTAGACACCTATACCGTCCACATTCATGCACTAAAGGCCTTGGAATAGTTTCCGTAACACTTTCCATCATCCAAGCCTTTTGTTTCCCCATCCTTCCATAATCTTAAGATTCCTTACCCAAAGTTCAAGCTTTCCTTTTTTGCTATTCAACTTGCCATAAAAAAATGAAAGTCCAACCTATCATAATTAGAGTTGACCGACAATTAATGCTAGGATACATAAAAATAAAGTCTTCAAAATGCTCCCCAAGCAACTCGAACCTCTACCCTCAAGCAACCCTTATAACCACCTTGCCACTAACTTCACATGTGTTTGAATTTAACACTTGAATTAACTTAAGTGTCAAGATCACCTAATCCACTTCACTAAATTCTTAATACTAAGAATTATTCTAGCTTCATAAATAAAATCAAGCCTTCACAAGACTATGCTAAACACACAAAAATTCATACCCAAGTCAACATAATAATAAAATAATATTCTAATTTTTCCTAAAGCCCAAGGCCCAAACGGCCCAATTTCAGGATATTACATGGAATGTCACTTCCATTAGACCATAAGGCTCCTTATGCCACTTCTTAACCATAATTAACTATAAGATCTACTTCTAATCACCAAGGGTTCACTTAGGAGCAAAAATAATAATTTTGTAAACGTCAGGACTTGAACCCCAGTCCTCCTATACCACCATTGGCGTCACTTACCACTGGAGCCCAAGCTCCTTTTGTGTCATAAATCCACCACAGATATAAATAAGGCCTTCAAACTAACGCCAAATTCACTTAAGGGAAAAACTAAAATTTTTGCTAGAGCCCTAGTTTGAACCTAGGACTTCTCCAACACTCCTAACTCTTCCTAAATCACTTAGCCACTAAACTAAACTTGCACTTTGTGATATTTCATGCACACATAAACTTTTATGTGCAGTCTCCTAGTGGCTCCCACGTACAAGGCCCAATCCTACTAGGCCCAATTTTAGGGCGTTACATTAACTCTTTGAGTAGGGCCACACGCCCGTGTGTCAGGCCGTGTAACTCTCAAAATAGCCCCAGATGTCCGTGTGTAGGCTGTGTGTTAGGCTATGTAACTAAGTGACTTGCATGCAATAGAACCTATAGGGGACACACGGCTGTGTCTCCAAGCCGGGTCGTATGTCATACACGACAAGTCACACGCCCGAGTCTCAGACCGTATAGACATGAATTTGCCCAAATTTAAGCCATTTCCAACACCAAAACATGCATGAACGTATAGGTCTTTTATGCACATAATCAATACCTCAAAACTTTATCAAAACATGCATATAATGACGAGTTCAATAGACCTAAACTGTAACGCCCCAAATTTTTAGCCTAGAAGAAATGGGCTTTGTGTGCTGGAGGAATTGGAATTTAGTTGTACATGTGGATAACATAAAAGTATGTCTGCATTGGTGGTTAAGGGTCCTGAGAAGTATTGGAGAAGTCTTGGGTTCAAACCTGGGCTTTAGAAAATTTTTTGGTTATTAGGTGAATAAAACCCTGGATGTAAGTAAGTAGGCTTTAAGAATATTGTTGGGGAAATCATGACACAAGAAGGCTTGGTGATCCAGTGGTAGTGGCATCATTATGGTGACAAGGGGATCTTGAGTTCGAATCGCATGGAATGCAAAGGGATTTTATTTTATTTCCATAAGGTGAGAGAGGTAGAGTTGGATTAAAACTCTCTTGAGGTGGTTGTTGACTTGGTCTTCGATGAATTTGTTGGAGAGGTTGAATTGGTCTTATGTGTTGGTTGTGGAGGATATCAAGGAGGGACAAAGGGAGAGGATCATGGAGATTTTCAAGGAGTTTGAGATTGGGGGAAGTTGTAGACGAATTGGGGAACTGGTTGGTGCAAAATTTGACTAAGAGGTTTGGGGATGTGCATTTATGGTATTTGGTTTTTAAATAGGTGTCGAATTTTCTCTTAGGCTTTTGAGGGTATGTGTTTTATCATTTTAAGAGCAGGGGAGTTCCTTCCTTGGTGTAGTTTCGGCTTAGAGCAAGTGGTGTCGAATTGGTATTTTTGTTCTACTCTTTCTTTTTGCAAGTATAGCCGATTTTGAGTGTGACTATTTAGACAATCTTTTACTTCTTTATTTCTTTCGAGTGCCTTTTTCTTCTCTTCTTGTTTTCGGCATTACTCTTGTGGTATTTGGCCAAGCCTGTGTTCTTCGTCTCTCACAACCATAGTCGACTACATTAGCCCTTTCCTCCCTCTTCAACTATTTTTCTTCTACCCTTAATAACCTTCCCATTGTTGGCCGAATTTAACCTCTCTCTTGTACTCTGATTCTGTCTTGACCGATTCTTTGTGGAGTTTCTTTTGGTCTCTTTCCTAGCCGAACCCCCTCTTCATCTCGTTGCCAATCCCTTTTCTATTTTCTTTTGATACACTCACATTTTGTTAAGCCGAATACTCTTCTCTGATCGTTTCTCTCTGACTCAACACATTACGCAACACTTGTGTGTTACTCCTTTAGTTTGGAACCGATTTCGCGGGTTGGTTGTGAATGAGGGGGAGGTCTGACAATTGTTTGAAAGTTGGGGAAACGGGTGTTTTATTGTTGGTAAGGTCACAGTAGTTGATTTAGTTTTCTGTCGGTTTCTTTTTGTTTTGTTTTGGAAAATAAGCGTTATGATGTTTTAATCTAGGTGCGAGGATATTTGGGGTGCGGTTCATTTCACGAGCAGGTGTGTAACAGTACCCTATATTCGATAGTCAGTGAGAAAGTCGATAGAGTGTGTGTATTTGTATGCGGTATTCAATGATCGGCTGAAAAGCTGAAAGTATGTGTTGTTTACACTGCTACGACTGTAGATCGGCATAATGTTGAAAAGCCAGAAATATGGCGTATGATACCACACGAGCGTGAGATCATACGTGTGGTGAACCGAGCCCACAAACATTGACGTTAGTCTGCAGAGCCGACCACGAGCGCTCTCGTAGTCTTGGGCTGTTTTGGGCCTCGTTAGGCCGAAATGGGTCGGTGGGCCCACACGGATAAAATGTATCTGATGTGGTAAGTGTTGTTTGGACTGTGACGTCTGCATAATGTGGCTGTTTCTGGGCTAAATGGGCCACATGAGTGTGTGGGCCCACTTGGGCCAAGTAATGGGCCTTAGGCCCATTTACACCGTTGGGACTGTTTAGGTTACTTAAGTCGCTCGAGGCAATGGTGGACCTTCTATTGGGTCGCTAAAACCTCGATTTGTTAAATTATCGAAATACCCTCGGATTGTGAAATTACCAAAATACCTCCGATTTGTAAAATTACTGAAATATCCTCAAATTATGAAATTACAAAAATACCCCCGATTTGTGAAATTACTAAGATGCCCTCGATTTGTAAAATTACTGAAATACCCTCTATTTGCAAAATTACTGAAATATCCTCAGATTGTGAAATTACCGAAATACCCCCGGTTTGTAAAATTACCAAAATACCTCCAGTTTGCAAAATTACCTAAATACCCCTGTAGGGTAGAATTATCGAAGTACCCCTATAGGGTAGAATTACCGAAATACCCCTGAAGGGTAGGATTACTGAGATACCCTTATAGGGTTAAATGACTGTTTTGCCCTTGTGGGTAAATGACTGACTTGTGCTATGATTTGGCTGATTTGACTGGGATTGTAAGACTGTGTTTTAACTGACTTGATGGCGGTTGTATGACTAATATACTTTTAATAAATGTCTAAATGACTGTTACTCGGCATGGCCATTTTGCATACAGGTGTAGCGATTGAGCATGACATACACGACATATTGCATGGGGTAAGGACATTGATACGGAGGAAGTTTTGATAGGGTCGTACAGGTCGCATGAGAGACTATGGATCCAGTACTGATCTGTTAAGGTCCCACGATTTGCATGAAACGACTGTGGACCGACGGATGGATTAAAGCCGCGTAATCTGATTACGGCTCTGTGTCAACCTAAATATGGCTCTGTGCCATCTTGATTATGACTTTGTGCCAATCGTATTTACCCGTGGTTATGTGCCTAACATATATATTGATGACTCTATGTTGATCATAATTACCCGTGGCTGTGTGCCGATTATATTACTGTCACTGATGGCTATGTGCCAAACTTATTATAGTTAGCGATAGCTTTTGCCACCCTGATTATGGCTCTGTTCCATCCTGATTATGGTTTATAACCATTCTATTTATGGCTTTTAGTCGTTCTGTTAACTGGCAATGTTGCTGCGATATTTATGGCTTTTAGCCGTTCTGTCCACGACGCTGAGCCGTTCTGTTGACTTAGTGCCCCAACCGGTGCTAAGCTTGGTGTGTTGGTTGGTACGAGTAGTGTGTTGGCTGGATTGGGGTGGGATGCATCCTCCTACTGTTGCATATCTGTTTATGAGATCTATCACTGTACTAGGCTTAGGCCACTTGTTCTGTTATTGGTTTGGGCTAGGCTCAATTGATTCTGTTATGGGTTGTGACCCAAACGATATTGTAGTGGGCTTTGGTCCACGTATGCTCTGAACTGGACTGTATTGTTACTGTTAAAGGGCTTTGGCCCAGACTGTTTCAGCTTCTATTTTTGTATACTGACTAATACTCTAGTAAGGGGATCACACACTGAGTTTTTGTAAACTCGCCCCGTTTTTAACTGTGCAGGTAATCCCAGCGTTAGGAGGATCGGTGCTGCGAGGGACTCGGAGGTGACCCCACGACTACGGCTGTTATGCTTTGGACTTTATATATGTTTTAAATTCTATTTTGGGTTTTAATTTCTGTAATAAGGCCTCTCTAGATTTAATTCTGAATTTGGGATTTTGTTACGTTTTATATCTGTTAGACGTAGACAAGTTTTCAATCCGATTACTGTTTTTAAAAACTTGCGTTTTAAACTTCTTTACTTTAAATTAGCTTCCGCAACTAAAAGTGATTTTTAACGAAGTTAATAACGCTTTTAAAAGTGATTAACTTTTCAATGAACCACATTTTGAAACTGAACGAACAAAAACTGATACTTTAGTTTTTAAATATTAATAAAGGGTTTTCAATAAAAACATGGTTTTCGAAAAATACTTTAATGTGACGCGCCAGATTCGGGCCTAACTTCTGGGCCGAGTGTGGGGTGTTACATAAACCAATCAACAAATATGCCATTCAAGACACCTCAAACACAAGCATTAAAACTTACCTAAACATGCATACTTTACTACTTCTCATTCATCAACTGTTAACTTCAAAAACTTACCAAACATGAAATTATTTGATCATATTCAAACTAGTTTAGAACATACGAAATAAGCCATTCCAAGCATGCATCATAATATAGCTATAATAATATAATTTGGCTAGCATCAAAAGGTATCAACCAAAACAACATTTACATACCAAAATCATCAACAAAATACCATTACACGTCCACCTATACATGCCATTATAACCTCGTCCAAAACATCAAAAACTACCGATGTAACATCCTGAAAAGGGCCTATGCATTTTTAGTTTAGTTGTACGAAGTGACATGTTTTATGTACTAAGAATAAATTTTGAACATTTTTGGAAACCCGGAAATGAATGGAAATGATTTGGAAATGAACATTTTTGGAAACCTGAAAATGTATGGACATGATCTAGAAATGATTCAAAAGAGGAAAGTGAACATTTCTGGAAGCTTGGAAATGTTAGAAAATGTCAAGTTTACAGAGCCGAACGAAAATTTTTGGAAACTTAGAAATGACTTAGAAATGTCGAGTTTTAAGTTTTAAAGCAGGGAATAAAGGCAAGGTGGCCTTAAAAGAAAAAGTTTGTGAAATTTGACACACAAATAGACTTGGAAAAGTGGCCTGAAGATGCCACTTAGGGTCTTTGGAAATGGCGCCTCATGCAAGGTGTTGGGCCTGAGTTCGAGTCACTTGGGAAGCAAATAAAAGAAGTTTTATTTTGCTTCCAGAAGCTCTGAGGTGGACGGCACAAGCCTTCTAGAAAGGAGGAGTTTTATTCTCTTTAATATTTGATTAATAAGCTGATAAATAAAGGATTTTTAATTGGATTATTTTCAAGGGATAATAAAGGATTATTCTCTTATTATTTTAAATTAAAGAGATAAAGCTATCAAATAAAGAAGAGTGGTGGCCAAGTAGGGGACTCTAGCCTAGTAAATTCGGTTAAGGGAGGAAAATAAGGCTAATTTTCATTCATTCTCTCCTTTGCCGAAATTCCCTAAGCCATTCTCCTCTCTCTGCCGAAATTTTTCCCTAGCAAATTCTATCTTTTCTCTGCTAGTTTGCCAAGACCAAAAACTCTAGTAAAGCAAGCCACTCTCTTCATCTTTCTTTTCTTCCTATTTCTTTCCTTCCAATCCATTCAAAAGCCGAATTTTGGAGAGGCTTCAAGCATAGGTGTTGCCAATTTCTCCAAGTAAGGGTAAGATCTAGACTCGGTTTCCAATCTTTTTTTTTTAAGCTCATTCGAAATTTGGAGACTAATCTCTCATATTGTATTTTGGCTGAAATATGAAGAACTCTTTCGGGATCTGTCTCAAGTCGATCAGAAGAAGGATTTTTCGGATTTAAGGCATCAAGGTAAGACAATAAAGTGATATTCGGCCATAGGCCATAAGTATGATTTCAAGTTAGACTAAAATCTAACATATGTGTATAGATATTTCGACAGCATTAAGGAAGCAAGGATCCAATTCGGGATTTTAGAATCCACAAGGTAAGTATTCGGCCAAGGCTTATATTTTTGGTATTTAGCACTATTTCTTATTTATTCAAAAGCCAGAAACTGACATAGTTAAATGATTTGGTGGCTAGCCAATTTTAAGGACCGAATACTACAGATTTCGGGATTTGACTATTAATCAAATCGGCAAACAAGGTAAGAATACTAATCCTACTAGGATTTGGAATTTTGGCCGAATGGCTTTTTATTAAGGTAATAAGTGATAAATCAAATGTAGGGATTAAGGATCTAAGCATTAGATCAAGCTTTTCGGTATCTCAAGGAATTTCTAAGCGAATCAGGTGTGTACCCCACACTACTTCATAATACGTTTTATGGCATGTTTAATTAAAATATGTGACATTAAGAATATGAAAGTGGCTAAGGTATCATGTTATGGTACTAAGTACTCAGGTACGTTTCCTACTTCTACTAGGAATATGAAAAATGTTATTTGTAACATGAGAATATGATAAGAATGTGAACTTTGGCTTGTAATTGCATAATATATTATGGGCATATGGGTTTTATTTTGAAAGGGGAAGTGAATGTGGTGACTTAAGACCACGAACACGGTGACCTAAGACCGTGATATCCGAAAAGTGGTGACCTAAGACCACAAGATCCGAAAGTGGTGACCTAAGGCCACGATGTCTGAACGTGGTGACCTAAGACCACGAATCACGGTGACTTAAGACCGCAATTTGGTGTGTAGCGGAAGGAGGGTCGACTTAGTAGTCCCCACGGTGTAATTGGCAGGTACGGGGGTGTGTAGCAGATAGACAATTAGGTTTGGGTTTGGGAATGCATCATAACTTGTATTCATTATTTTGAATGTGTAACTCTTGTATGCCTGATTCTATTATGACTTAGTGTCGTGTACACATTGAGTCTGTTTGACTCACCCCATTGTAGGACCATGTTTCAGGTGATGAACAGTGATGGACCGGGACGGCAGAACTTGTGGTGGCCATGCTCAACATGAAGTCTTTATTTTTATGGACTATGAGTTTTTAAGTACTTGAATTATTTGGAAATTATTTGATGTAATAAGGCCATAAGGCTATAGTTGAATCATTTTACATTTATTTTTATTTATTTATTATGTTTATGAACCTTATTTATTAAAGTTTAAGTAAATTTTCTTTAAACTAAACCTTAAATGTTTTATCACTTAATATTACAAAGGGGTTTTCAAAATAAAATCGAATCTGTTTCAACATAAGCCAACCCAAAACAAAAATTATTAAAAATCGCACAAGTTTTTCGTAAAGTAACAAAAGGATCTAAACCGGTTTACTTAAGGGACATACCAAATCTGGTCAAAGCTCGTGGGCCGGGTTTGAGGTGTTTCAACCGATATTTATGCTAGATCGTATGATAGATTTCCGACGAGCTTCTCACCCAGTTAAGCTTCCAATAATCTATAAAACATAGGAAAGAAAACTATGTAAGCACATAATGTTTACTAAGTTTGCTTAAAGGCAACTAATTACTAAACATATAAGAATAAACAACTCACATAATTTTCATTATATCTTAAGTTAACTTTCGTTTTCTATTTGTTACACCTTCCATGGTTAATTGGTGTAGCCTTCCATATACATATATATATTTTTCCATATAACTATTTCACTTAAACATTTCTTGTAACATCCCAAAAGTCTTGATTTATTAATTTTGTTCATGAGTAGGTATGTGCTGCACTGGTTAAGTGATTTATGGTATGAGTGTGAGATCATGAGTTCGAGTCTCGGTATGGGTAGCTTGGATTATTTTATTTTGTTAATAGTCTTGTTGGACTATGCTATAGAGGAAGTTGGATTTGTTTAAAACTATAGGAAGTGATGGGATAAAGATGGGAGTTAGTGGGTAGTGGTTGGTTAGGATTTCTTTTTATTATTTGATTGTATTTTTTTGTTATTTTTTATTTCTTTTGTTTGAAAAAAAAGAGAGGAAATATACCAAAATCCCTCCTCTTTTACACGTTTACTTTTGTTTTTTTTCCCCACATTATATTTTATTTTTCCCACAATATTGTTTCTTCTTCTTTTTTTTTTTCACGTGAGTTGGGTAGCAAAAATTGTTCTTTTGGATTTTTTATCTTTAGTGCCTTACTTTCGTTGTTCTTTCTATTTAAGCGTGATAGTGGTGTTTGATTGTGTAAGTTTCATCACCTTATCTTGTGTTGGACTTTTTCTTCTTGGTTTTCGGTTGTGTTAAGGTGTCGTGGGTTTTGTATCGATGATAACCAATTGATTGGTTTTAGGTCAAGTTCGCGAAGCGAACAATTCATCAGTGAATTAAGATTCGTGTGGGTGCTGCCTGCGTGGAAGGGTAATTATTTGAAACGGTTATGAGTGCAATCTTTTGGGTGAATTTACTTATGGTTGCGTTATAGTCGAGTGGTTACTCGATAAAAATTGAGGAATTAAGATTGATTCTAGATGTTTTATTGTCAATTTTTAGGTTCTGCATATCTTGTGGGAGCGTTTGCATCAAAATTGGGCCAGGTGTGTAACAAAAATGTGGGAAATTGGCGATTGGCAAAAGCTGAAAATTGGGCCTGCTGACGGCACACGCGTGGTAGGCCATGTGTGACACACGGCTGTGTGTGACAGAAGGCTGAGGCCATTTTGGGCCGTGTGGGTCACACAAGCAAGGCCATTTTGGGAGTGTAGGCCCATATGGGCATGTGGGCTCAAATTTTTGAATTTTTCCTTAGGGCCGTACACATCGTTTTGGTCGACTGTGGGCCTTCTATAGTGTCAACATTTGTTTTATACGCCTTAAAGCATGGAAACTGGTAATTTGTGAATATGAAGTAGATGTAAACAATACATAAACACATGTAATGAAATGTGATATGTTTGAACTGTTATGTATAAGCATGTTTAGTATCTGTTATATGAGTTTGCATGTGACTTATGTGCAGGTAGCTATTATTCTGGTTTATCTGATATTCTGTTTGTATCTGGCTATGCACCGGGGTTTGTATTATGAGGAGGAAATGTTCTGTGTAAGGTGATATCTCACCATTATATTGGCAGCACTACTACGAATATTCTGAAAAGTGTTGTATAGATACTATGCAGTGTGTAGGGCTAGGTGGGTGTTTTATACCCCACTTGGTGTATAGGATGGTTGGGGCTTGTGTGTAGAGGATGGGGTAAGATTATGCATATTTGTATTTGTATGATTCTGTATAAATCTGATTCTGCAAAAGATTTTACATTTGTATCTGTTCTGCCATGAGATTGAATCTGACTTCTGTTTTTATATATGTGTTACACACTGAGTTATCAAAGCTCACTCTCTATTTGTCTGTTCTATTCAAGTAACCCTTAGACTTAAGCGGGTCAGTGCGATGGAAGCTCAAATGTGACCACTTTTCTGTAAAACTTCATTTTCATAAAAATTTGCTTAATTTCTTTTTTAAGAGTTTGTAATTTTGGCACTCTCTGGACTTTTTGGGACTATTTTTAGTTTCGGATTTTCATTTTGGCTTTCTAATGTAGCGGCTGATAAAATGATATTTCTAAAAACTACAACTTCGCTGATGTAACAGTTTTCAAAGTAACATTTTGAATTACCAAATATATAACCTTTTATGAAACTCCGCTACAAAATACTTGTTTGAATTGGTAGCCATAAACGAACAATACTTGTTTGATTTGGTAGGCGTAAACGAACAATGATTTTAAACTAAATAAGTATAACAACACATTTTCCAAACAAATCGGGCTTACTAAGTAACAACGATTTACAGTGGTTTGAAAATAACAAGGAAGTCGCTTTATAAATTTTCTTCGTAACGCTCCTAGATTCGACCATAACATCTAGGCCAGGTTTGGGATGTTACATTTAGTGCTATCAAACAAAGGTTGCAAAACTTGCGCTGTGAAATTTTGGGTTCAAATTTTTTTTTTTGTAAAAACGGTTTCTGAGTAAAGTTTTTGTTTTTTTTAAAGTAGGTATGTGGTACACTGAGTCTCCTGCGCCAATCTTGTAAGTACTTCTAACTTATATATACTTTATTTAGAAAACTCTGAAATGACTTAAACTGCATTGAGTTAGTTAAAAACTGAAATTTCTGAACTTTATAAACTACTTTCGATACTTATTTGAAGCATAAGATACTGCTAATAAATACTAAAATTGATTCATAAAACTTCGTAATGTAGATAAAACTTTAAATACGATGAGTGCTTGTGGAACGCGTGGTCATGGTACTTGTGGGAGTGGCGGGCACTGTAGAGGGACTCAAGCTGAGTCATTCTCGATGTGCAGTATGCCTAAGTTGGATATGAGTGAGACACCGGCTACACCTATAGTTGAGACTAGGTCTCAAAGCCACTCGTCTTAGGACGACACATTGTCTCAAGCCATGCTTAGAGTATTAGAAAGGGTTGCTAGGCCCCATTCTGGTTCTGAGAGTCATGGGTTGGTAACTAAATGACTCTGGTCTAATAGTGCTGAGCTGTTTAGTGGCATCACTGGAGTCGCCCCAACTGCGGCCGAATACTGGTTGGAGGCCATCGAGAGGATAATGAATGACATTGACTACACCCCTAAGTAGGCGATGAGGCGTAGTAGTGGTAGTTATCAGTTGAGGAGGGTACTCAGCCGGATCATATTAATTGGGAGTACTCTAAGACCGCCTTCCAGAGGAAACATGTTGGAGCGAGTTATGTGAATGCTCACAGGTGCGAGTTCATGAACCTCGTTTAGGGGGATAGGACTATGGTTGAGTATGAGGTTGAATTTATGAGATTGATTTGTTACGCTCGTGGGATGGTAGTAACTGAGTATGATAAATGTGTCAATTGTGAGGATGATTTAAGGGATAATTTGAGGGTTCTAATAGCTCCGCAGAGGGAGCGAGAGTTCACCGTCTTGGTGGACAAGGCGAAGATTGCCGAAGAGGTTAAGCGTGTTGAACGCTAGAATAGAGACCGTAAGAGAGGTAAGAATAAGGGGGATTCAGAGCCCTCTAGTTTCGTTCAGAGGCATAAGAAACAGGTCAAACATGATGAGCCTTCTAGAGTTGGAGTTCCAGTTACTCCTACTGTGGCTCAGTCGTGCTGTGATTGTGGTAGACACAACTCGGGCGAGTGTTGGAGGAGGTTAGAAGTTTTTTTATGATTTGGGTTGATGGAGCGTCATATTAGAGATTTCCCACAACGTTCTAATCAGATGCAAGCTCTAGCTTTGGGTTTTGCTCATCCTTAGAGGGTAGTTCAGCAGCTGCCTTGGGGTTGTGGTCCTGCCAGGGGTGGTAATAGTATGGGTATAGGACAAAGAGCACCGGGCAGAGATGCTAATCAGACTGAGGAGAAGTAGCCTACACCAGTGTATGCTGCTAGACGTCATGAGGACAGGGACGCCACTGATGTGATTATGGGTACGTTCCTTATTTATGATGTTCCTTATTTTGCACTGATAGACATAGGGTCAACGCATTCATATGTAGCTAACTATATTTTTGTAAACTTGGGGATTCCTGTTGAGAATATTTCTTGTGAAATTTCGATACTGAGTCCATTGGGTCAATTTGTTCAGTTAAATGGACTGTATAGGAATGTATCGTTGGAAGTATAAGGGGTCGTGTTTTTGGCTAATCTGATGGAGCTACCATTCGGAGAACATGATTTGATTTGGGGTATGGACTAGCTTGTGGAGCATTGAGTTAGTTTGGATTGTGTTACTAAAAGAGTAGTTTTGAGATCTAGAAATGATGTGGAGGTGATTGTGATCTCTGCCCTTGTGGTCGAAAAACTAGTTCAAAAAAGGTGTGAAGCGTATCTAGCCTATGTAAGTGATTCAACTTTTATAGACTCCTTTTTTGGGAGCATCTAAACAGTTAAGGAATTTTTGAGTGTTATCCCCGAGGAATTACCGGGTTTACCTCTGAATCGGGAAGTTGAGTTCAGTATTGAGCTTCTACCAAGTACAGCTCCGATGTCCATCGCTCCATATCGAATGGCACCGTGGGAGCTGATAGAGCTAAAGTCTCAGTTTTATGAGCTCCTGGATGATGGATTAATCCGTCTGAGTGTATCATCATGGGGAGCACCAGCTTTGTTTGTAAAGAAAAAGGATGATACCATGAGAATGTGCATCGACTACCGACAGTTGACTAAGCTAACTTTGAAGAATAAGTGTCCATTTTCGAGGATTGATGACCTGTTTGATAAGTTTTGTGGGGCTTCTATATTTTCCAAGATAGATCTCCATTCTGGGTATCATTAGCTTAAGGTTAAGGAAGTTGATGTTTACAAGACTACTTTTAGGACTCGTTATGGGCATTACGAGTTATTAGTCATGCCCTTTGGGTTGACGAATGCTTCGGATGCATTCATGGATCTAATGAACTGGGTTTTTCAACTGTATTTGGATCAGTTCATCCTTGTCTGCTCTAAGACCGAAGATGATTATGATGAGCATCTTAGAGTAGTTCTTCAGATTCTGCCAGAGAAACAGCTCTACACTAAGTTGAGCAAATGTGAGTTCTGGTTAAGGAAGGTGTCTTTTCTTGGGCATGTGGTTTCTATAGCGGGGATCCGAGTTGATCCTAGATAGATTGAGGCTGTACATGATTGGAAATAGCCTAAAAATGTTTCTGAGATCCGTTATTATTTGGGTCTTACGGGCTATTATCGAAGATTTGTTGAAGGGTTCTCGTTGATTGCAGCTCCTCTGACTAAGTTGTTGTGAAAAAAAACGCTTCTATTTTTTGGACTAATGAGCAGTAATTGAGCTTTGAGTAGCTCAAATCTATTTTGACTAAGGCTCCTGTTCCAATATAGCTTGAATTTGGTAAAGAGTTCATGGTATATAGTGATGTGTCATATGTTGGTTTGGGATGTGTTCTGATGCAAGATGGTAAGGTTGTGGCTTATGTGACCTGACAACTTAAGTCACATGAGGGGAATTATCTGACGCATGATCTCGAGTTAGCTACCGTGGTTTTTGCCTGAAATATTTAGAGGCACTATCTGTATAGTGAGAGGTGTATCATTTACACCGATCACAAGAGCCATAAGTATCTCTTTACCTAAAAAGAGTTGAACCTTAGGCAGCATAGATGGATTGAACTGCTCATAGATTACGGCCACACTATAGAGTATCATCCTGGTAAGGCCAATGTGGTGGTTGACTCTTTTAGTCATTGAGCAATGTCTAATTTGAGGGCGATGTTTGCTTGCCTAAGTCTGTTTGATGATGGGGGTCTACTAGCCGAGTTGCAAGTTAACCTGACTTGGATTGATTAGATTCAGGATAAATAATTAGGGGATGATTCTCTGGTTCTACGTTTTCGGCAAGTAGAGGTTTCTAATACGTCTGATTTAGGGATAAATAGTGGTCGGGTTTTGTGTTTTTGAGATCAGGTTTATAAACAGAATGATTTTGATTTGAGACAGTCTATTCTAATGGAAGTGCATAATAGTCCTTATGCTATGCATCCCAACGGAAATAAGATGTATCGGGATCTTCATGAACTGTATTGGTGGCCGGGGTTGACATGAGAGGTAATAAATTTTATTTCTCGTTGTCTGACATGCCAGCCAGTTAAGGTTGAGCATTAGTTGCCTGCGGGTTTGCTTCACCCTGGTAATATTCCCATGTGGAAATAGGAACGTGTGACTATAGACTTCGTTAGTGGGTTGCCCTTAACACCTACTAAGAAAGATTCTTTATGGGTCATCATGGATCAGTTATATATTTCCGAGATCTTGAGACTTCATCGAGTACTAGTCTCAATTATTTCTGATAGAGATCATTGTTTTACTTCTTGTTTTTAGAGAAAACTTCACGAGGCTCTGGGTTTGAGATTGGATTTCAGTATTACGTTCCATCTTCTGACAGATGGTCAATCTGAGAGGGTGATTCAGATACTGGAGGATATGTTTTGGAGTTGTTTGATCGATTTTTGAGGTAGTTAGGAGGATTTTCTACCATTAGCCGAGTTCGCCTACAATAACAGTTTCCAGTCTAGTATTTAGATGGCACCTCACGAGGCTCTGTATGATCGTAAGTGTCGTACTCTATTGTGTTGGACTGAGCTTGTGAGTGATAGGTTTTGAGTCCTGAGTTGGTTTCTGAGACTGAAGACAAAGTTAAACTAATTCGGGATTGTTTTACGGCGGCTTATGACAAGAAGAACTCCTATGTGGATTTAAAAAGGAGGGACATCGAGTATTCTGTGGGGAATTGTGTGTTCCTTAAGGTATCGCCTTGGAAGAAGGTTCTGCGTTTTGGTCGTAAGGACAAGTTGAGCCCTAGGTTCATTGGGCCGTATCAGATTCTGAATCATGTGGGACCGGTTGCTTATTATTTAGAGCTACCTCCAGAGTTAGACCGTATTCATGACGTGTTTCACGTCTCTATCTTGAGGCAGTATCAGTTGGACCCATCTCATATTGTTCCTGTTAAAGAGATAGAGGTTAGACCAGATTTGACTTTTGAGGAGGATCTGGTTTAGATTCTAGATCAAGATGTGAAAGTTTTAAGGAGGAAGTCTATTTTGTTAGTTAAGGTTCAGTGGTGGAATCATGGCACTAAGGAAGCCACGTGAGAACCTGAGGACTTGATTCATCAACAATATCCACATCTATTTGAATTAGGTAAATTTCGAGGCCAAAATTTTAGAGGGAGAGTTGTAACATCCTAAAAGTCTTGATTCGTTAATTTTGTTCATAAGTAAGTATGTGCTGCAGTGGTTAAGTGATTTGCGGTGTGAGTGTGAGGTCATGAGATCGAGTCACAGTATGAGTAGCTTGGATTATTTTATTTCGTTAATAGTCTTGACTATGCTGTAGAGGAAGTTGGGTTTGTTTAAAACTATAGGAAGTGATGGGATAAAGATGGGAGTTAGTGGGTAGTGGTTGGTTATGATTTGTTTTTATTTTTATTTTGTTATTCTGTTATTTCTTTTGTTTGGAAAAAAAAGAGAGGAAATATACCAAAATCCCTCCCCTTTTACACGTTTACTTTTGTTTTTCCCCACTTTATTTTTTCTTTTCCCCACAATATTGTATTTCACGTGAGTTGGGTAGCAAAAATTGTTCTTTTGCATTTTTGATCTTTAGTGCCTTACTTTCGTTGTTCTTTTTATTCAAGCGTGATAGCGGTGTTCGATTGTGTAAGTTTTATCTCCTTATCTTGTGTTAGAATTTTGCTTAATGGTTTTTTATTGTGTTAAGGTGTGATGGGTTTTGTATTAATGATAACCAATTGATTGGTATTAGGTGAAGCTTGCGAAGCAAACAATTCATCAGTGAATTAAGATTTCTGTGGTGCTGCCTGTGCGCAAGGGTAAGTATTTCTAACTGTTATGAGTGCAATCTTTGGAGTGAATTTGCTTATGGTTTCATTGTAGTTAAGTGGTTACTCGATAAAAAATTGAGGAATTAAGATTGATTCTGGATGTTTTATTATCGATTTCTAGGTTCTAGATATCTCGTGGGAGCCTTCGCATCAAAATCAAGACAGGTGTGTAATGAAAACGCGAGAAAACGACGATCGATAAAAGTCAAAAACTAGGCCTGTCGACGCCACACTGCTGTGTGCCTGGCTGTGTGTGAGGTCGTGTGTAACACACAACCTAGGCCATTTTGGGCTGTGTGGGAGGCCGTGTGGGCCACACATGTAGGGCCATTTTGGGCTTGTGGGCTCAAAATTCTAAATTTTTCCTATAGTTGTACACGTCGTTTCGGTCGACTGTGGGCCTTCCATAGGGTTGGTATGTATTATATTATAAGCCCTAAAGCATGGAAAATGCTAATATATGGAACGAGACGTAAATAATATATAAACATATGTAATGAAATGCGATATATTTGAACTGTTATGTATAAGAATGTTTAGTATTTGTTATACGAGTATGCGTGTGACTTACGTGTAGGTATCTATTATTCTAATTTTTTTTATATTTTGTCTATATCTAGTTATGGGGCGCAGTTTGTATTATGAGGAGGAAGTGTTCTGTGTGAGGTAATATCTTACCATTATACTGGCAGCACTGCTGTGAATTTTCTAAATAAGTGTCGTATAGACACTATGCGTTGTGTAGGGCTGGGTGGGAATTTTATATCCCATGTAGTGTGTTGGGATGGTAGGAGTTAGTGTGTAGAGAGTGAGGGTAGGATTATGCATATCTGTATTTATATGATTCTGCATAAATATGATTTTTCCAAAGATTTTACATATGTATCTTGTAACACCCCTAACCCCGTATCCACCACCAGACTAGGGTTAAGAGGCATTACTGGACATATCAGAACATTTCACAAATATTTCACATACACACATTATGTATCAACGAAAGCAACATCATTCACAATCACTTTGTCCCTTTAGAAGGTCTACGAGACCTTAAACATGCTTTAGAGAGGGTTCGGGACCAAACCGATCTCATACGGAATACTTTACAAAACTTAGAAATTTTTTCTTTTAAAACAGGGCACACGCCCATGTGGCTAGGCCATGTGCCACACACGGCCATGCCTTGGACCATGCCTCAGCCCGTGTACAAAACTGACTAAAGTCACACGACCTGTCACACGCCCATGTGTCTGGCCCGTGTGCAACACTGACTTGAATCACACGGCTTGTCACACACCCGTGTGCCTGGCTCATGTGCAACACTGACTTGTTTCGAATTGGGATAGTGAAGGACACGGTCGGGACACATGCCCGTGTGCTCAACCGTGTAGGCAATTATAGGCCATTTGCAAGGCCAATTCCCACTCATTATGGGTCATACCTACTAGCATAAAACAAGCATCATTTTATGTGCCAAAAACAGCCAAAACATATCAATTTATGCACTATTTGATCCACAATAACATCATTCACTTCTATATACAAACCCATCCAAAACATACCAATTTCAATATACTAACCTCTCATAAAAAACATACTAACTTTTGCATCACATAACATGAACTAAATTCACCCATATTCACATTCATTAACAAGCCATATCACATGGCTATATATATATATGTTCCAAAACATATCTTAACATTTCTAGCCTATACATGCCATACTTCAATATGTACATTTTCAAAAGGTACCAAAATATAATTCGATAGTGTGGTGATGATCCTTGACGTTCCCCAAGCTCCCAGTAGCTTTGATAATCTATAAAACAATGCAAACACACACAAAGTAAGCTTTCAAAAGCTTAGTAAGCCATAAACAAATAAACTTATTACATAACAATTATAAACTATTTCATTCATATGATTTATGGCATAACATAATCACAAGTCATATTTCTCTTATGTCTCAATCGATCATCTTCACTTGCTCAATAATCACATATCAAATGGTCATATACATACATACCATTCATTGCCAAATTTCATATATATACATACATACCAGAATTCGGATGCGCATTTATATACTCATTCATTTCTCGGAATGCCCGTTGAACCGTTCGGAATCAATAAGGATACTCGGATAACTCTGAAAGCTCATACAATGCCAACGTCCCAAACGTGGTCTTACATGTAAATAGTATCAATGCCACTGTCCCAGACAGGGTCTTACACGAAATCAAATACGATTCCAATGTCCCAAACATGGTCTTACACGTAAATCACAAATCGATGCCAACGTCCCAAACGTGGTCTTACACGATAACATATATTGGAATCCTATGTCATGACATACGTATCCTAACTACTTCCTAAGGTTCGTACGGGACTTTTCGGACGTCGTCACATTATTGGAACTTTTCCAGATTTCATATTTCAGCTCATATAGCCATATATCACAGTTTATTCACATAAAAGTATCAAACACATTTATTTTTATATTGACTTACCTTGTACGGATACGAACGGATGGAAACGACTACTCGACCACTTTCGATTTCCCCCGATCTAATTCTGTTTTCTTTTGTTCTTGATCTATTGAATTCAAATTTAGATATTTAATAACACAATTAATTCATTTCAATTCACATTGTAACGCCCCTCACCCGGGTCCATCGCCGGAACAAGGTACGAGGCATTACCAAACATGATCCAAGCAATTTCACAAAATTTAAAATGTAAAATCTGTATAAATTAAAACTTTTCCATACATAGTCATCACACTCTCATTTGACCAATTCAAGCATTATCATAAACATAAAACTTGATTAATATTAAACATTATCAATACCCATAAACAAAACAAACCATCAAATTTTTAAAGGCCAGTATTTTAGCCTAATTAGTGACTACAAGTAACAAAACAATTAAGTCTTCTATACATGCCATAATTACCAAAATATTATTTTCAAAATACCAAAAGAAGGCTGATAGTGTGGGTGGATCTCCGACGATCACTGAATCCCGAGCTAGCTTGGTGACACTATAGGATAAGGAAAAGAAAAGAGAGTAAGCATATAGCTTAGTAAGTAAGTATATAAATAATAAATAATGGATTTAACATGTTTACAAAATAAAACAATCATATCTACATTCAAATTTACTATTTATTCAAGTTAGAAGCATGCTGTCTATTCGAGTCACAGTCACTAAATTATTTTTACCTGGAGCTAAGAAACCCCAAATTAAGGTCCGTTAATTTTACCTGAAAATAGACTCATTTATCTTCTTACTAAGAAACTCCAAATTAAGGTCCGTTAATTTTACCTGAAAATAGACTCATTACTAAAAATTCACACATAATTTCACTTAATCGATTTTCCCGTTGAACGCTTCGGAATAATAACGGATACAAGGTGGTTTCGCACACATCCCACCTTTGAAATTGAAGCTCTCTTGTATACACAGTGGCCTTCACTTAGTACCACTCATGTGACCTAGCTTGATTCTACACATAATTCTGGCTCTCTTGTACACATAGTGACCTTCACTTACTACCACTCATGTGACCTAGCCATCTCGTAGCTTTCTTGTCTACATGGCGTCCAACATTAGGAACCACTCATGCGACCCAGCTACTCATAACCCGTAGCTTTCTTGCACACATGGTGAAAGTCCCTTATCATCTATGTGGCCTAGCTACATATCAAATTTTGCCATCTCGTAGCTTTCTGGTGCACATGGTGAAGGTCCCTTATCACTCGTGTGACCTAGCTACATATTGTCCGTATCTCTCGGTTTTTCGAAGGTTCAAACGGGAAGTACTTCACTTTCTAATAATTGATTGCATTCCTTCAATAGTCAATTTTAATTCAAAAATTAGTTACAATACATAAAATATGCTGAATTTAAAAAACGTCAATAAAAGTAATGAATTATTTACATACTACTTACCTCAGTGCAAAATATGGTCAAATTTACAATTTAGTCCTTAACCTTGCCTTTACCTCGTTCAAGGTCGATTCCACGTTCTTCTTGATCTATAATAACACATTTAGCTTATTTAATATTTATACTATTTAATTCAGTCCAAAAATCACATTATGGAAAAATTACATTTTTGCCCCCTAACTTTCACAAAATTACAAATTTTCCCTAGGCTCGAAAATTAAACTTCATCCTATTTTCTTATATTTTATGACATGCTGATCATTTTTCCCTTCTATGACAACATCAAATTCTCACTCTAGTATGTACTAATGAACATTAGGTATTTTTATCGATTATGTCATTTTACTCGTTTTCATGTAAAATCGCTTAGCAAAAGTTGTTTAACTTAATTTCAGCCTTCATATTCTATCATAAAGAATCAAAATAAACACAATTCACCTATGGGTATTTTTCCAAATATGAACCTTAGGTTAAATTATTGCTAGAATAAGCTAAACCAAGTTATCGGGATTTCAAAAACGTAAAGAACATGAAAAACGGGGCTTGGATTGACTTACTATGGACCTTGGAAGCTTGAAAACCCTAGTTATGGAGTCCCCCCTTAATGTTTAGGTCTAAGGAAGAAGATGACAACCTTTTTCCATCTTTTTCCCATTTAATTTCTTTTATTTGACATTTTACTAAAATACCCTTCATTAAAATTTTAGTTATTTCTACCTATGCATGTCCATTTTTGTTCATGATGGTCTAATTACCATTGAAGGACCCCTACTTTAGATATACACTTCAATTTAATCCTTTAGAATCTAGAACTCTCATTTATCAAATTTTTACAATTAAGCCCTAATAAGCAAATTAGACATGAAATTCATAAAATTTTCTATTGATACTCTAACACATGCATCCAATCAATTGGTAAATCATAAAAATTAATCAAAATAAAATTTTCTTTCTCGGATTCGTGGTTTCGCAACCACTGTTCCATTTAGGCCCTATTTCAGGATGTTACACATATACACATATTTAGGGCATTTTACAAATTAGCCCTCACATTTTCACATTTTGACATTTTAATCCCTATTTCACAAAATTACAAAATACACAAAATTTTCTTATGCACATGCTTGACCGAATATTCCATTAGTCCGTACAAATCCATATGTTTCATTTATTTCACATTTTAGTCCCTCAATTTCTCATTTTCATAATTGAACCCAAATTAGTTAAATTCATCAAAAATTCAAAGCAAAACATATTAATCTATCACATATCTTTCACATTTCATCAACTACCATCACAAATATTACAAGATCATTGTAATATCCTGGGTTAGGGGCTATTTGGTGTTGCATGATATCGCATGTGTTTGGTGTGCTGTGTTGCTATTTCGGTGTTTTAGGGGCTTAATTATAGGCTAAGTGTATGCCTGAGTAGGTAGGAAAATTTTAGTTTTTGGCCTTAGGTGTGGGGAGCTGATAGAGTGGGGGCTTAAGAAAATAAAATGGAGTTTTATGGCACAAAAGAGGAGTTGGTGGAGTGGCATTGTAGGCGCCACTAAGGGCTTGTGAATGTGACGCCACTTGCTTGCAGGGGTGTGGTCCGTGTTCAAGCCGCAAAGTGGCCACATTTTGCTTTCTTTTTGACTGGCATAGGAGGGAAGAGTTTGTGGCAATTTGAACTCTGCCTAAGACTTGGTCAAGGGGTGACTTGGATGGTGGAGAGCAAATTAAGGGTGAAGACTTGTTCAAACTTATTTGAAATGGTGGCTTGGAGTAAAAGTAGGGATTTGGCCGAAATTTAGGGGAGTTGGGGGGGGAAAGTGACGGCTTGGAATGGGGATTGGGGGTGCCGAAATTCTATTTGGTATTTTGATGTTTCGGTCAAGCAAATAATGCACTAAATTTCTTCTTTTGTCAATAGCTTAAACCGAAAATTCAAGAGAGTCTCTCATTCTTTTTCTTGGAAAACCGAAAGACCAAATCTCTAAGGCTTGCCGAATTTGTTTTGTTTTTCTCTCAAACTTCTTGTAGCCGAATGCACTCTTACATTTTCTCTTCTTCTTCACCTGCATAAGCCGAAACTAGTACCAATTGTTCTCTTATTCATTTTTCTTCTCTCTTCTTGAAAAACACTAGTGCCGAAACCTACCATTCCCTTCCCAACCGATTTCTCCATTCTTCTTGTCCATCTTTTTGTGTGCCGAACCCTTATCAACTGCCAAACTTTCTTTTGTCCTTCTCAAAACTGTTGTCAGTAATCTCTAATTCTTCCCTTGTTCACACTCCATTTCTCATCTTTGAAAGCCAGAACATAGGTGTGTGTAAAGCACCAAGGCCGAACCTTCTCTCTCCTCCCCTAGTGGTTTCTTGGTGTTGGTAAGTGCTAGGCCGAATGGCCATAACTCCTCTCGTTGGTTCTTTGTTGGTTATGGTTTGATTTAGGAATGACTATGGGCATTTTTGAAGGATTCTAATCTCTTCATTATAGGACATCAAAGGGTTTCAAGCAAACAAGAGGGCCATCTTCATTTGTTAAGTGATTAGGTAAGTGTGGTAAGTAATACTTCTACATTCTTTCGATTTCTTTAAGATGGGCTACAAGAGATTAATGGTTCTATTTCTAGGTGAAGGCCGATTATCAAAAGAGCCACTTTTGGTTCGGGGTTTGTTTGGAAAGCAAACCAATAGCAAGGTAAGGGTTCGGTATCAACTCTTTTGGTCTTAATGGTGTTGGCCGAATATCATAGATACCTAACCCTATCTTTGGCCGATTGTAGGAGTCAATAATCGAGGGGCTTAGCATTCGTGCTCGTTGGGATTTCTAGGCTCGTAGTTACTGTGTGTAAACTAACACACTTATACTTAGTAATATAATTGATAACCGTGTGATGACTAATGATACAGATGATGATTGATATGATACCCTAATGGGTATGATTATGGATTCGTAAGTCAAGATTACTATTTTTTTATGATGAGTTATATGTTACCATGATCATGGGGTATATGTGACATGAGATATAGCATGAGATGCATGATTATATGATATGCATGATTACATGAGTATGGCATATTGATGGGTATTACGAGTTGAGGAGCGAGTGATGTTTTGTCTTGTCGACGCAGCACCGTGCTTTGGTAGCACAACTTTGTGACTTTGGGTCACGGAGGTTTGGCACCTCCAGAGGTTTGGTACCTCAGTCTCGTCCCGTGGCTCAAGTACCACGATGGGTTGGCCCCACGGATGATTATACGGGATTGACGCCGATGTTTTGGTAACACACGCGATGGGTTGGCCCCATCACTAGATTTGTGACTACGGTCCACCATGCTTTGGTAACACATCGTGTGTCTTTGGGACACCGGAGGTTTGGCACCTCATTGCGACTTGTCCTCGTGGTTTGACCACCGTGGGTTGGCCCCACTTGAGATATGGGATTGTCTCGCTAGTGTTTTGGTAACACCACGATGGGTTGGCCCCATCTTTGGATTCGTGACTTCGGTCACCAAAGCTTTGGTAGCACAACCGTGTGTCTTTGGGACACCAGTGGTTTGGGACCACATCGATGGATAATGTGTCTTTGGGACACCGGTGTTTTGGTAACACATTGTGACTATACGTCACCAAGTGGTTTGGTACCACACGGGGTAGAAAAGCGATATGGATGGTTAGGATCGGGTTGCATTAATCGTGTTGCTTTGTATGATGTGTGTTAGCATGTTGTTTTATCGGGCGGGATTTACACACCGAGTCACTCGACTCACCCTCTCCTTTGACATTTCAGTGACTCGTGACGCGGACTTGGGCCGGGATGGACTCGGGTGCTCATGCCATGCGAATAAAAGTTTTACTCGAGATATTATGCTTTGGGTGTTTTAGTTATTTACGTTCATTGGGTTTATTTCGGATTGTAAAAGCCTTTAAATCACGCTTTTGATGTTATGTTTAAAGTTTGATTTTAATATGCCTTGATAAATAAGCTAGTATGAAGTTTACTAAAACTTGGAAAGATAATGATTTCAAATTATAACGCAAAATGTTTTTAAACTATACCATCGGGTATCGTGATCGATTTTATGAAAATCAATTGTTCTCAAGCTTGAAGGCCAATTTTTACTAAGTCTAAATTTTAAACAACTAGTTTTTCAAAAGAAACAAAGTTTTATCAAATCTACTCGAGTACAAATTCAAATTTTCAACCACGTTTTCCGTAACATACCGTTATTCGGCCGTGGTGTTTTGACCGGTTTGGGGTGTTACAATTGTGGTATCGTGAGCTAAGTTCAAAAGCTCATTTGTGGGCTTGAGGCCCAAACTGCTTTTCAAAAGTTTGTTTTAAGTGTTTTGGGATTGGATACAAGGTTTACAAGGCATGGCACCGAGTCTCCGGCACCAGTTCGCCCAGGTAAGTGGTTCTAACTCTTCTGTGAATTACTATTTGTAGAAGGGTAGATGATATGGTACGTAGTTAGACTTATAGGACTTGAACCCTAGGATTAGATTACTCAAACACTTGAACTAAAGCATAAGACTTAAAGCACTAAACCAATCTGTGACTCAGCCACGGGGCTAGGGTGTGGTAACTCCTGTGCGCATGTCTAGGAGAGGATCCTAAGAGCTTGGTATTTAAGCGATCCTCGTGACTCACCTCCTCTTCGCAGTATCCCACCGTGCGTAGCTCGAGTTCACCTCCCACGACCAAGAAGGTTCGGTCCATGACTTAACCTAACGACTAAAACCCGAAAAGGGATTTAGCCCTGTTTTCAAAAATACAACGACAACCCTAATGTTTTCAAATTCTTTTGCAATAAACTCTTTCAAAACCGAAAATGTCACATTTACAACAATTTTCTTGAAAAACCTGATTTATGGAAAATTACAAAAATGCCCTTAGGGGTAAATTTACTAAAATGCCCTCGGTTTTATAAAATAGCAACTCAATGATTTTGCCCCAAAATTCCAATGATGTTACGAAATTCAAACACTCTGTTTTACGAAATATCAATCAAAATTTTGATTTTGGAAAATTTACGAAAACGTCCTCAGTTTGTGAAAATTACTAAAATACCCCTGGTTTCCAAACAAAGTATTTTACAAAATTTTCAAAGAACACTCTCAAATTTTTGGAATTTCAATTGACCGGTTTTACGAAAGTTTTTAAAAATATTTTTATTACGAAAATACCCTGTAGGGAAAATGACGAAAATACCCTTGGGCTAGAATGGGCAGCAATGTCCGAAGAGTGAATAGGTATGGAAAGGGTTAAGGCATGAATGTATAATCTCTTTTGGATGAATAGGATAGAAGACTGAAACCTTGATTGCTCGAAAGAACCCCTGAATAAACTCTATTCATAAAATTCCTTTGCGGTTAAGAAAGTGGAACGATACTAATGCATAAAAATCTTTTTAATCAGATACGTAGATCGTTTAGACATGAGCACTCGAGGCGGACGTGGTCGTAATACTCGTGGTAGAGGTAGGGGTAGAATGACGGTTTCTGAGCCCGTAGGATCCGGGCAGGGTTCGGAAAATGAGATGCCGGTTCCGCCACCAGCTGGAGGTGGTGAGTTCCAAGATCGGGGGAGATGACGCAGCGTCACGAGCGATCTTTCGCGTGTTGGAAAGAGTAGGCGGTGTAAGTGGTGGTGCGGGAGTTAGGAAATCTGCTCTGGCGACTCGGGCTAACGGGGCGAGTTCTTCCGAGTGTTTTCGGTGTTGCTCCTAGCACCTGCTGAATATTGGCTAGAGGCAACCGAGCGGATCATGGGCGATCCGGACTTGACGATCGAGGAGAAACTTAAGGGGATTGTATCGCTTCTCGGGATGAGTCATACCGGTGGTGGCTCACTGGTTCGGGACAAATGTGGCGGTGAGGATCCGACATGGGATTATTTCGTAGTCGCTTACCAAAAGAAATACATCGGGGCTAGTTACATCGACTCCCGGTGAAAGGCATTTACGAGGCTTGTTCAGGAGTAAATCATGTCGAGTACGAGGTGAGTTCTGGTGAGTAGGTATGCCGTGGGCATTGTAGCCACCGAGCATGAGAGGTGTGTTCGTTTCGAGGATGGTCTCATGAGACGAGTTGAGGTCGCTGATTGCTCCACACAGAGGCGCGAGTTCATTGTCTTAGTTGAGAAGGCTAAGGTAGCCGAAGGTGTTAAGGAGTCGATAAGATGCAGAACATGGACAGAGTAGGCTTAAGAGGAGCTTTGGGTCTTCGGGATCGCTCGGGTAACCCGCAGAGAAGAGGGCTAGACCGAGGGGCGAAATCGATCCGCTAGATTTGGCGCCAGCTAGGCGCGGGGCCGCCGCAGCGTAATCGGTGTGGGAAAACTCATTGGGGTGGTTGTTGGACCGTGGAAAAGGTTGCTTGAGTGTGGTTCTCTGGATCATCGCATTAGGGATTGTCCGCGTGGATGGCCGTGGATTCGATCCGAGAGTCGTAGTAAACGATTCGAGAGGGTAATGGACCGCCACCGCAGAGGGGCCGTGGTAATGGCGCGAGGTGGTAATGGATTTGGTCGAGGTCGTGGAGCACCGCGAGAGGTGCGGTAGTTACGAGGCACGCATACTGGATGCGTGTATGCAGCTAGGCGCCGCGAGGAGGAAGCGACGCACCTGGCGTAATCACCGTGCGTTTTTGATTTTTGGTTCTCCTATATTGCTTTAATTGACTTGGGTTCCACGCGTTCGTATGTTGCTAGTAGTATAGTTGAGACCATGGACTTAGACTCGAGATATCTTCTAGGCGGATGACCGTATTTAGCCCTCTAGGTCACTCTGTAGTGGTAGATAAGTTGTATAAGGATGTACCCCTAGAACTCCAAGGGGTAGTTTTTGTCAGCGATCCGATGGAACCGCCGTTTTGAGGAGTTCGATCCGATTCTCGATGGATGGGCCGTGGTGAAGTACCGTGCCAAAGTGGATTGCGCGCTAAGCGCGCGTGGTTCTATCGACGGATAAGGGAGAGGAAGTGATTATGATAGGTAATAGGAGAGATTACTTATCCAATGTGGTGTCGGCCTTAAAAGTCAGTAAAGATGGTCGGGAAGGGGTCGTGAAGCGTATGTGGTTCATGTGTATGCCTTAGAGGGGCTAAGGAGTCTCTTTGTTGAGAAGGTTCGCATCTGTTAAGGAATTTGTTGATGTGTTTCAGAGGAGCTTCCGGTTTGCCACCCGATCGTGAGGTAGAGTTTGGGATAGATCTGCTACCGTGGATCGCGCCGGTGTCTATTGCTCCATATAGGATGGCACCAAAGGAATTGGTGGAGCTTAAGGCTCGGTTCGTGAGCCGTTGGATCGAGGCTTCATTAGGCCAAGTGTTTCGCCGTGGGGAGCGCCGGTATTATTCGTCAAGAAGAAAGACGGTTCGATGCGGATGTGTATCGACTACATGCCAACCGAATAAGTCGACGATTAAAAACAAGTATCCGCTGCCACGGATAAATGACTTGTTTGATCACCGAAAGGTGCGTCGGTGTTTTCAAGATCGATTTGAGGTCCGGGTACCATCGGTTGAAAGTTAAGGAAGCGGATATCCATAAGACAAATGCTCGGACTCGATGCGGGCACTACGAATTCTCGTAATGCCGTTCGGGTTGACTAACGCCCTCGGCAGACTTTTATGGATATGATGAATAGGGTGTTTCAGCAGTATCTGGATCGGTTCGTCGTGGTTTTTATTGACGATATCTTGGTATATTCTAGGTCGGAGGAAGAGCATGATGCACACTTAAGAGTGGTGTTGCGATTTTGAGGAGAAGCAACTCTATGCTAAGTTCGGTGAAGTGCGAGTTACGCTTAGTGAAGTGACGTTTTTGGGTCATGTAGTATCACCGAGGGGATTAGAGTAGATCCTCGGAAGGTTGAGGCGGTTTTGGATTGGAAGCCTCCTAAGTCAGTCGCTGAGATTCGGAGTTTCCTGGGTTTGGCAGGATACTATCGAAGATTTGTGGAGGGTTTCTCGTTAATTGCGCACCGGCGACTAAGCCATTAAGGAAGGGAGTTCCGCTTCGTTTGACCGAGAAGCGGCAGGAGAGTTTTGATAAGTTGAAGAAGATCTTGACAGAGGCTCTGTTTTTGATTCAACTTTGAGGCCGGTAAGGAATTCACGGTCTATTGCGACGCATCACATACGGGATTGGGTTGTGTGCTGATGCAGGAGGGTAAGGTGGTGGCTTACGCTTCTCGGCAACTGAGGCCACACGAGGTCAACTATCCGACGCACGACTTGGAGCTAGCAGCTGTAGTCTTTGCTCTAAAAATCTGGAGGCACTACTTATACGGGGAGAAGTCAATAGTCTACACCGATCATAAGAGTCCGAAGTACCTATTGACTCGTAAGGATCTGAATTTGAGGCGGCGAGATGGGTTGAATTGCTCAAGGACTCACGATCGCTCGATCGAGTATCATCCGGCAAAGCTAACGTGGTGGCGTACGCGTTGAGCCGTAGGGTTGTTTCGGATTTAAGAGCTTTGTTTGCCCATTTGAGTTTGTACGACGACGGAGTATTCTCGCAGCGAGTTGCGAGTTAAGCCTACTTGGGTTGAGCGGATCGAGAGAAAGCAGATTAGAGGATGAGGTTCTAAGTGCGCGAAGGTTACAGGTACAGAACGGTGGTTTGGAGGGTTACAGCTTGTCTAGTGATGAGGTTCTGTGTTTTCAAAGGAAGGCTTGTATGCCTAAAGATGTTGAGTCGAGGCAGAAGATTCTTCAGACGCACATATGCTAGCTTTTATGCTATGCATCCCGAGGTAGCAAGATGTATAGGGATCTTAAAGAGCGCTTTTGGTGGCCTGGCTTGAAGAAAGAGGTGACAGAGTTTGTGGGAAGTGTCCGACTTGTCGCCAGTCAAGTGACATGAGCATCGCTTGCGTCGGGTTTGCTTCACCGTGAAAATTCCTCGATGGAAATGGGAAAGGATAACTATGGATTTCGTCGGTGGTTTATCGCTCACGCCAAGTAAGAAGGATTCGATTTGGGTTATTGTGGACCGTCCGACTAAGTCGGTTCATTTCATTCTGTGAGAGGACTATTCACTTGTAGATTGGCAAAGCTTTATGTGTCGAGAGATAGTGAGGCTACACGGTGTTCCAGCTTCGATAATCTCGAATAGGGATCCCGTGTTTACGTCGAGGTTCCGAGAGCATTGCATCGGGCTCGGGGTACTCGTTTGATTTCAAAGACTTTTCACCCGCATCGGCGGGCAATCGAAAAAGGTTATTCGATCTTGGAAGACATGCTTTGAGAGGTTGTGTTCGGACTTCGTGGCGCTTGGGAAGAGTTTCGCCGCTAGCCGAGTTCGCCTATAACAACGCTTATCAAGCGAGCATTAAGATGGCTCCATATGAGGCGCCAGATGGTAGGAAGTGTCGCCACCTACATGTTGGATGAGTTAGGTGAACGCCGCTTGTTGGGACTCGAGTTGGTTGGCCGAGACGAGAAGACAAGGTAAAGTTGATTCGTGCTCGTTTGAAGGAAGCTTCGGACCGGCAAAAGTCTTATGCCGATCTTAAGCGAAGAGATATAGAGTTCGGCCGTGGGAGATCGGAGTTTTCTTAAAGGTCTCGCCTTGGAAGAAGGTCTTGAGGTTTGGCGAGAAAAGGCAAGCTAAGTCCGAGGTTTATTGGGCCGTATAAGGTATTGAGACGAGTTGGACCAGATGGCGTGTCGCTTGAGTTGCCAATGAGCTTAGCCGATTCACGATGTGTTTCACGTTTCGATGCTTGAGAGGTATCGTTGAGATCCATCGCATGTAGTAGCAGTGGAAGAGATCGAGGTAAATCCAGATATGACTATGGAAGAGGAACCTGTGCAGATTCTTGATCGGGATGTCAAGGTTCTGCGTAGAAAGTCCGTGCCTTTGGTTAAGGTTCTTTGGCGGAATCATGGTGTGGAAGAAGCCACGTGGGAACCCGAGGATGCGATGAGACAAAGAATACCCGCAACTCTTTTGATCAGGTAATTTCGAGGCCAAATTATTTTTAAGGGGGGTAGAACTGTAATATCCCGGGTTAGGGGCTATTTGGTGTTGCATGATATCGCATGTGTTTGGTGTGCTGTGTTGCTATTTCGATGTTTTAGGGGCTTAATTATAGGCTAAGTGTATGCCTGAGTAGGTAGGAAAATTTTAGTTTTTGGCCTTAGGTGTGGGGAGCTGATAGAGTGGGGGCTTAAGAAAATAAAATGGAGTTTTATGGCACAAAAGAGGAGTTGGTGGAGTGGCATTGTAGGCGCCACTAAGGGCTTGTGAATGTGACGCCACTTGCAGGGGGTGTGGTCCTGTGTTCAAGCTGCAAAGTGGCCACATTTTGCTTTCTTTTTGGACGGCATAGGAGGGAAGAGTTTGTGGCAATTTGAACTCTGCCTAAGACTTGGTCAAGGGGTGACTTGGATGGTGGAGAGCAAATTAAGGGTGAAGACTTGTTCAAACTTATTTGAAATGGTGGCTTGGAGTAAAAGTAGGGATTTGGCCGAAATTTAGGGGAGTTGGGGGAAAGTGACGGCTTGGAATGGGGATTGGGGTGCCGAAATTCTATTTGGTATTTTGATGTTTCGGTCAAGCAAATAATGCACTAAATTTCTTCTTTTGTCAATAGCTTAAACCGAAAATTCAAGAGAGTCTCTCATTCTTTTTCTTGGAAAACCGAAAGACCAAATCTCTAAGGCTTGCCGAATTTGTTTTGTTTTTCTCTCAAACTTCTTGTAGCCGAATGCACTCTTACATTTTCTCTTCTTCTTCACCTGCATAAGCCGAAACTAGTACCAATTGTTCTCTTATTCATTTTTCTTCTCTCTTCTTGAAAAACACTAGTGCCGAAACCTACCATTCCCTTCCCAACCGATTTCTCCATTCTTCTTGTCCATCTTTTTGTGTGCAACCCTTATCAATCGCCAAACTTTCTTTTGTCCTTCTCAAAACTCGTTGCAGTAATCTCTAATTCTTCCCTTGTTCACACTCCATTTCTCATCTTTGAAAGCCGAACATAGGTGTGTGTAAAGCACCAAGGCCGAACCTTCTCTCCCTCCCCCTAGTGGTTTCTTGGTGTTGGTAAGTGCTAGGCCGAATGGCCATAACTCCCTCTGTTGGTTCTTTGTTGGTTATGGTTTGATTTAGGGCCGACTATGGGCATTTTTGAAGGATTCTAATCTCTTCATTATAGGACATCAAAGGGTTTCAAGCAAACAAGAGGGCCATCTTCATTTGTTAAGTGATTAGGTAAGTGTGGTAAGTAATACTTCTACATTCTTTCGATTTCTTTAAGATGGGCTACAAGAGATTAATGGTTCTATTTCTAGGTGAAGGCCGATTATCAAAAGAGCCACTTTTGGTTCGGGGTTTGTTTGGAAAGCAAACCAATAGCAAGGTAAGGGTTCGGTATCAACTCTTTTGGTCTTAATGGTGTTGGCCGAATATCATAGATACCTAACCCTATCTTTGGCCGATTGTAGGAGTCAATAATCGAGGGCTTAGCATTCGCTCTCGTTGGGATTTCTAGGCTCGTAGTTACTGTGTGTGTAACTAACACACTTATACTTAGTAATATAATTGATAACCGTGTGATGACTAATGATACAGTTGATGATTGATATGATACCCTAATGGGTATGATTATGGATTCGGGTAAGTCAAGATTACTATTTTTTTATGATGAGTTATATGTTACCATGGATCGTGGGTATATGTGACATGAGATATAGCATGAGATGCATGATTATATGATATGCATGATTACATGAGTATGGCATATTGATGGGTATTACGAGTTGAGGAGCAGTGATGTTTTGTCTTGACGAGCACCGGTGCTTTGGTAGCACAACTTTGTGACTTTGGGTCACGGAGGTTTGGCACCTCCAGAGGTTTGGTACCTCAGCGTCTCGTCCCCGATGGCTCAAGTACCACGATGGGTTGGCCCCACTGGATGATTATACGGGATTGACGCCAAGATGTTTTGGTAACACATGATGGGTTGGCCCCATCACTAGATTTGTGACTACGGTCACCAATGCTTTGGTAGCACACCGTGTGTCTTTGGGACACCGAGGTTTGGCACCTCATTGCGACTTGTCCCCTGTGGTTTGACCACCGTGGGTTGGCCCCACTTGAGATATGGGATTGTCTGCTAGTGTTTTGGTAACACACGATGGGTTGGCCCCATCTTTGGATTCGTGACTTCGGTCACGATGCTTTGGTAGCACAACCGTGTCTTTGGGACACCAAAGTGGTTTGGGACCACATCGATGGATAATGTGTCTTTGGGACACCAAAGTTTTAGTAACACATTGTGACTATACGTCACCAAAGGTTTGGTACCACCACGGGGTAGAAAAGGCGATATGGATGGTTAGGATCGGGTTGCATTAACTGTGTGTTGCTTTGTATGATGTGTGTTAGCATGTTGTTTTATCGGGAGCGGGATTTACACACCGAGTCACTCGACTCACCCTCTCCTTTGACATTTCGGTGACTCGTGAGACGCGGACTTGGGCCGGATGGACTCGGGTGCTCATGCCATGCGGAATAAAAGTTTTACTCGAGATATTATGCTTTGGGTGTTTTAGTTATTTACGTTCATTGGGTTTATTTCGATTGTAAAAGCCTTTAAATCATCGCTTTTGATGTTATGTTTAAAGTTTGATTTTAATATGCCTTGATAAATAAGCTAGTATGAAGTTTACTAAAACTTGGAAAGATAATGATTTCAAATTATAACGCAAAAATGTTTTTAAACTATACCATCGGTATCGCACTCGATTTTATGAAAATCAATTGTTCTCAAGCTTGAAGGCCAATTTTTACTAAGTCTAAATTTTAAACAACTAGTTTTTCAAAAGAAACAAAGTTTTATCAAATCTATCTGAGTACAAATTCAAATTTTCAACCACGCTTTCCGTAACATACCGTGATTCGGTCGTGGTGTTTTGACCGGTTTGGGGTGTTACAATCATCAATGGCATAACTCATAATCTTCATCATATTTAGAAATTAAGACATGGGCTAGGTAGATGACAAAGCAACGATCTTAAAAACATAAAAATCATCAAAAACGGAGCTCAAAATACATACCTATTGAATCATGCAAGGGCCGAACTTAATGAAGCTTCAATGTCTATTTCATTTCTCTATTTTTGGTGGTGGAAGATGATAATATAAGAAATTTTTATGTTTTATTTTATTTAACATAACTTATTAACTAATTTACATATTTAACCTTTAAATAAAACATATAATAACATATAATGAATGGTCATTTATGTCCATTCCCACTATCCATGGTCTAATCACATAATAAGGACCTCTCACTTAAAAAGCCATGTCAATTCAGCACTTCAACAAATAGAACACAACTTTTACATTTCTGCGATTAAGTCCTTTTATCAAATTAAGCAACCAATCAATAAAATCAATCCACGAAACTTTCACACATGCTTAATCACATACTGTAAACACAGAAAATAGTATTAAAGTATTTTTCTGACTCAGATTTGTGGTCCTGAAACCACTATTCCGACTAGGGTCTAAACCGGACTGTTACATATTTGTTCTGCCATGAGATTGAATCTGACTTCTGTTTTTATATATACGTTACACACGGAGTTATCAAAAATCATTCTTTGTTTGTCTGTTCTATTCAGGTAACCCTCAGACTTAGACGGGTCGGTGCGACGGAAGCTCAGATGTGTCCACTTTTCCGTAAAACTTCATTTTCATAAAAATTTTTAAAATTTTCTTTTTTTTTTTAGTGTTTGTAATTTTGGGACTCTCTGGACTTTTGGGATTTTTTTCGGTTTTGGATTTTGGTTTTGGCTTTAGCATAGCGACTGATAAAACAATATTTCCAAAAACTACAACTTTTTTAAAATAACGACTTTCAAAGTAACAATTTGAATTACCAAAAATATAATGTTTTATGAAACTACGCTGCAAAATACTTATTTGAATTGGTAGTAATAAACGAACAACGATTTTAAATTAAATAAGTATATCAACACGATTTCCAAACAAATTGGGCTTACTAAGTAACAACAATTTACGATGATTTGCAAATAACATGGAAGTCATTTTATAAATTTTCTTCGTAATGCTACTAGATTTGGCCATAACGTCTAGGCCGGGTTTGGGGTATTACATTTATTCTTACCATAACACGTGCACACTTAACATGTAATTATTCTGTAATTCATCTTTCGTTTCAAACTTTCATATAAACATATCATCCCAGAATCAATTATTTTCACTAAAGCATGTGAAAAACTACATAAATAGATTAACCATACATGTTAATCATTTACGAAGCACTTATAGGATTTGTACTGAAAATGGTTCATCGTTCACTTCCTATACTATAATAATAATTCAATCCAAACTCATTCATCTATGTATATAAACATCACACATGATCAAGTAGTTCACTGAACATTTAACATTTACTAATATCTTGAGTATACATTAGCCTTTAAGCACATAATAATTTTGTAAATTCATTAACATTTAGCCTGATGAACTAGTAACTTGACTTGGATACTCGTGTAACTACACCACACCAGAGGCATCATAGATGTATAACAAGAGCACCGCAGTGCAGAAAGGGGCACCATAGTGTGAACAGGAACACCATAGTGCGAACAGGGACACCGAAGTGTATACAGAGGCACTGAAGTGCAAATCCTGTACAAGCATGCATACTAACTCGATTGGTATGCCAATCGTATCCTAATCATTTACTATGTCCAAACGGGCATTTTAACAAAATTATAACTTTCATGAATCAGAGGCATTTCCATATTTCTCAATATACATGCTGTAACAATCCATAATCATTCCAAAATCAACTATATCATATTTCATAAATATTCAATAGTTTTCAAAAAAAAAAAATCCTTTCTCACCTTATATTCAGTTATAATACTTCGATTTTCAACTCACATTTTAAACATCATATATGTATACATTCATAAGTTAGTAGTAACATTATATATATATGTACAATTCTATACCTACGAACTTACCTCAACAATTACAGTTCTAAAACGAGGTCGACGACTAATCCGACACATTAACTTTTCCTCTGTTTTGATTCGTTTCTGGATCTAAATAATTAAAATTTCATTGAATTAATATAATTCTAGCACTTGAATCATATGTTTACTACAAGTAAGTCTTTCCACAATCATTTTACAAATTTATCCCAATACTTTACCTTTTTTGCAATTTAGTCCCTAAGCCACAATCTTGCAATTTAACCATATTTAACTAAAATCAAACTCAACCGAATAGTATAACACTCCACTACAGCCCATATTTGATGTTATTTAACATCAAATCATTGTACTTTTACTAATTTTACATTTTAGCCCTTAAACACTAAAATTATAAAAAAGTTACTTAATAAAATATGTCATTTAACAACAAAGCTTAACAATATATCATAAACATAAAAAAATATTACAAATTCATCAATGGCAAGTTTTACAATCTTTGAAGATTTTGAAAACGGAAATACGAGTTAGCTGGACCTAGTTGCAACAATCTCAAAAACATAAAATTACTAAAAAGGGGCTTCAATTTCATACCATGCAAAGGAGAATGGCTTGACCCAAAGCTTGGTGTTCTTCAACTATTAAGCTTCAAATCCAAAACAATGAAAATGAAGATATAATGTAACATCCCCAAACCCGGCCCATTCACTACGACCGAATCTGGTTATGTTATTGCGGAAAGACGGTTGAAAAACCTCGTTAACTTAGCATAAAGCATGAAAGAATTCAATTTTGAAAACTATATCAGATATGTGAGTAAAACGAATTCCTCTTACTTAAAACTCATGTAATTTCTTTTGTCGTGTGAAAACATTTTTGAGTTAATAAGAATTTAAAATAACAAAACCATAATCAAGTAATACCAAATAATAAAATGGCCTTTATTTCAACCCAATAATTCAAATAAAGTACTTATATCAAAACCAAACATAAAATATTAAATCATCATCTTCGGCATAGGCCACCTTGTCCTCTCCGATCCGGTCCAACCTTATGCAATACACGAAAATGGTTAAAGGAAAAAGGTGAGTCACCAAGACTCAGGTGTGCCACCCTTTTTCCTGGATTAGCAAAATATCATATGCAACATAAACATAACCATCATGCATCCAATCAATATGCACCCAATCCTAACCATCCATACACCTTTTCTACCCCGTGTGGTACCAAACCACCGGTGGTGCCAAACCACCGTGACATATAGTCACAATGTGTTACCAAAACACCGTGTCCCAAAGACACGATATCCGTCAATGTGGTGCCAAACCACTTTGGTGTCCCAAAGACACGCTTTGTGATACCAAATCACCGGTGACCGGTCACAAATCCGATGATGGGGCCAACCCATCGTGTGATACCAAATCACTAGCGACAATCCCGTATCTCTCAAGTGGGGCCAACCCACTGGTGGTGTCCAACCACGTGGACGAGTCACAATGAGGTGCCAAACCTCTAGTGTCCCAAAGACACAAATGTGGTACCAAACCACCGGTGACCGAAGCCACAATAATCGGGTGATGGGGCCAACCCATCGTGTGATACCAAATCACTGGCGTCAATCCCTCAATACCGCCTTGTGGGGCCAACCCACTGTGGTGCGAAACCACGGGGACGAGACGCTGAGGTGCCAAACCTCTGGAGGTGCCAAACCTCTGGTGACCCAAAGTCACAAAGTTGTGTTACCAAAACAACTGGGTGCTCACAAAGACAAAATATCACCGCCCTCCTCTCATATCACCCATCATTATACCAACTCATGTATAGTATTCAAATCATGCAAACATGTTTAACGTTGCATCTCATAGCACATACATCATAAATCATGACATCATGTATCAATAACGATTACTCATAATGAAACGGACTTACTGAATACATGCACATACCCCATAGGGTATCATATCACTCAACCATACTTGTTTCGATTTTACCAATCAATCGCTTTATCAAACATATACAAAGCAAGAAGTGTGTTAGTTTACACATCCGGTTACTAATACGACTATCAAATCCCGCAGATCAAGATCTAACGCACTAGATCCCCTTCCTTAACACTTTTCGAGCACTAGCCACAACTCGAGATATGCGATATCAAGCCTTCCCCTACAATCGGCCAAAACTAAACAACATAATCATGCTAATCAACCTCTGAGGGTATAATCGTAATTTTACCTACTAAGGGTATTTTAAATTAAATTCACAACCGAAATGGCCTTTCCGGAGGCCTAATGTCACCACAAGCGACTCAATACCATTTCCCATTCATACCGGACGATTGGGCCTAAAACCCGATTTCGGCCCATCCGGCCCACATGCTCGTGTGGCCCACCTAGCACAAATCTAGCCACGTATATAACTTCCACCTAGTCTAGTTCAACATATACTAACCAATCATGCAATTTACTCATATAGGCCCACGGGCCCATTGGGCCCACTTCGCCCATCGAGGCCCAGCGAAACCCAACCCACGAGAACACTCACGATGGCCTCAACTATCGCGTGCCGGCCCCACACATGCGCCGCACGCTCAGGTGGCTACTAATGCCGTGTAATCCCATTTCGGCATTTTGCCGCTTCTACAACTAGAGTAGAGAGTTACACACCGATAGGACTCAGGGCTAATCCGCGCTCCGACCACTCTTGTGCCCAAACGCCCCAAGATGTGTTTACTCTCCTCCTAGGATGCTCCTTATATAGCTAGCTCTTCACCTTCATTCTTTGTGTCTTTCCGATGTGGGATCCCTTCGTCAAGTGAGAGTTTAAATTCAATCAAAAACTCTTGCCGTCCAATCATAAAATAAATACTCCTCGCTTCTCATGAGATTCGAACCAGTGCTCCCTTGTAGCATAATCTACGCTGCTAACCACTTGGCCACAAGCTCCTCTTGTGTCTTAAACCATGCACAACTAAATATAAACTATGGGCCAAATTCTAAGGTCCAAGCAAAAAGAAACCAAAATGCAAAGGCCAAGACTTGAACCTTGGACCTCCTTCCTTCCTTGTGGCGTCATTCCCTTGTCTCTTATGTGGCGTCACTTTACCACTACACCACACACTCCACTTGTGTCATTTTTCTCCATATTTTATTCTTAAGGACTATCTCACCAACTTCCGTGGTTTTTTTCACCTAAAACCAAAATTTCCCCAAAGCCAATATTTGATCCCGGACTTCATAGAAGCCCTCTAATCTTCCAAAATCACTTATCTAATAAGTCTAACTTGCATTTAAGCCGATCTCTTATTCTCTAAAAATTTAAACGCTACTATGCCTAAGGCCCATTGGGCTCAATTCTCCTAGGCCCAATTTTGGGATGTTACAAATCTACCCTCCTTAAAGAAATTTTGTCCTCGAAATTTCCAACTAACTAACAATGCACATCCTAACCTACCACACTACGCTCTTGCTGCACTCTCGATCTTAATAAAGTCACATCATTCCACCTTGACCACGTCCACGACAACCACGCCCCCTAGAACTCATATCTAGCGTCGCGATTTAATCTGATTAAAAGTTTTATGCATTAGAAATTTTGTTCCACTGCTTTTATCCACGAGCAAATTTTATAAATGTAAGTTTCGGAAGTCGTTCTTTCGAGCAATCAAAGTTTCATCTCAAGTTCTCTGTTCTAATTCAAACATTCACATACTTCTCTAAAGACACATTCATTCATCCATGTCACTTTCTTGAGCATTCCCAACCTGTGGTAATTTCGACATTTTCCTATAAGGGTATTTCTGTAATAACTCAGTCAATTTGAAAATAGTTTTCAAATTAAAGATATTTCAAAGTTTACAAAATCTCAGGGGTCATCTTGAAAAATTTATTTTTCAAACTAGATGTGTTGCAAAAATTTGAAATCGGGTTATTTCAAGAATTTTGGAAGTTAAAGGTATTTTCGTAAGTTTCCCAAATCAGATATCTCGATATTTGTAAAACAAAAGTTTTTGATATTTTCATAATCTAAGAACATTTTAGTAAAAATCGAGGAATTATGAAAATTTAGAAACCAAGGGCATTTCGGTAATTTTTTCATCGTGGGTAATTTTGTAAATTTTCAAATCAGTATTATCTTGAAAATAGCATTTTTGTATACTTTTGCAAAGTAGGGAAATTTTATTAAAATTGGAGTTAAACCGAAAATCTTGAAAGTCATAGGGGCATTTTAGTAATTTTCAACACAGGGGTATTTTTGTAATTTCCCCATACCAGAGTATCTTAACATTTTGAAATTTCGAGATTTTGGTATTTTGCAAAGTAAAATCATTTTAACAGAAGTTGAAGGTAGTACCGTAATTTTACAATACAAGGGCATTTTTGTAATTTTGCCACTAGGGGCATTTTGGAAATTTTGGTAAATCGAGAAAACGTCTTTCAAAATCAGATTTAGGGTTTACAACCCAAAGGGGTAAGTTTGAAAATTTTAAAACTAGGGGTTTTAAAACAGTAAGGCTAATCCCTTTCGGGTTTTAATACTTGGTTTAGCCTATGAACAAGTCTTCTTGGTTAAGGTGAACCGTAGCTACACACCGTGTAGGATTCGCGTAAAGAGGAGGTGAGTCGCTAGGGGCCTGCTTAAATACCAAGCTCTTCATCGAATACCAATCCTCGACATGCGCATGGTGGTTACCACACCTTAACTCGGTGACTTACTTCACGAGTTTGTTTAGTAGCCTTAAGTCTTATGCATGTGTTTAAGTAGACTAGTCCTGGGTTCAACAGATCCTAGTTCACTAATATACGCTCCCATAAAAGCCCATAATATTCACATATAAATCAATTCATACAAACAAATCACTTCAAGAAAGTCCAAGTACTTACCGTGGACTTCTGCCTGAGGTACAGTGCCATGCCGAAATAACTGAAAAGTTTCTTAAAAGCCCATATTTTGAAAAGCCCCTTTTTTTTTTTTTTTAAAAGTGTTTTTGATTATCACTTTTGTTTTATTCCTTTATTATTATTTTAGCATATAAAATCTTTTAATTAAAACATTTTAAATACATAATATTTCTTATTTTTCCACCCACTAACTGTACATCACAATAATTAAGGTGTATTTACACTTTAAAACCTTCACTTCATACCTTTATAACTATTTAATACAAATAAACTTATAGAGATTAACTTTTACATCCTTTACAATTTAGTCCTTTTAAGTAATTAACTATCTAAACATTAAAATTTCTTAATCAAATTTTAAACACCCCTTAAACAGTCCGGTTTAGACCTTAGTCGGAATAGTGGTTTTGGGACCACAAATTTGAGATAGAATAATATTTTAATATTATTTTTTATGCCTATTGTGTGTGATTAAGCATGTGTGAAATTTCTGTGAATTAATTTGCACGTTTGTATGCTTAATTTGACATAAGGATTTAATTGTAAAAAAAATGCAAAATTGGCATGTCACATATTAAGAGCACTAAAGTGTTGTGGCTTTTAAATGGGGAGGCCTTATGAGGCAATTAAACCATTATTTAGTTAATGGATGGCAAAGGTCAAGAATGACCTTGTATTATATGTTATACATATTTTGTTTTAAAGGGTAAAATTGGAATTATGTTATTAAGGCTAATTAAATAAATAAAAGCATGAAAATAAAGCCATAGTTATCATCTTGTGCCGAATTTGAAGAAAACAAAAGAAAGAAAATAGAGCTAGGGCATTCGGCTAGCTTTTGATTCAATTCAAGGTATGTTTTTAATCGGTTTTTGATAATTTCAACGTTTTTGCAATCATTGCTTCGTATACTTCAAAACCCATGCTTCAATTTTGTAAATTGATGATGTTTTTGAAATATGCCATTGATGAATACACGAGTTTTGTGATGTTTGATAGTGAAATATGAAAGATATGTATTTGATTATCATAGTTTGTCTTTGGAGTTTTGTTAAATTTGAGTATTTTCGATTAAATGGAGAAAATAATATTTTATGGGACTAAATTGTGAAATAAATGAAATGTATGGATTGATATGATCATAGTGTATATTCGGCCAAGCATGGGTATAAGCAAATTTAGTGTATTTTGTGATTTTGTGTAATAAGGACTAAAATGTCAAAATGTGGAAATGTGAGGGCTAATTTGAAAATTGCCCTAAATATGTGTTTTTGGATTGAATTGAATGTTTTCGTGAATAAAAGGGTTAATTTTGAATCTGTATAGATCAAGAACCAAAGAAACTGGACTTAGATCGCGGGAAATCGAAAGTAATCGAGTAGTCGTATCCATTTTCGTTAAACCGAATCTGAGGTAAGTCAATATACAAATAAATATATTTGTATTGAATTATGTATATTCATATGAAATTATATTGTGATGAATGTGTATGAAATGATGAATATATGCATTTCGAGAAATTATCGAGAAATAGTCAATATCCGAGAAGCCTCGTATGAACTTAAGAATAGATAAGATTGCATATGTCATGACATAGGTGTCCGATATGTGATATCATGTAAGACTACGTCTGGGACTTTGGCATTGATTCGAGATTTCGTGTAAGACCACGTCTGGGGCGTTGGCATCGATATGAGATTTACGTGTAAGACCATGTTTGGGACATTGACATCGTATTTGATTCGTGTAAGACCCTGTCTGGGACAGTGGCATCGATGTTTGGGATGTAAGACCTCATCTGGGACGATGGCATTGTGCGACTATTCTGAGCACTCTGAGTATCCTATTAGATTCCGAACGGTTCAATGGGCAAGTCCGAGAAATGAACGACTATGTGAGTTGTATATCCGTTTCAGGTACGTTTGAAAAATACACTATGTGTGTATGAAAGGTAAGTATCTATATGAGCTTACTAAAGTGAATATGTATTTAGTCATGAGATGATATGTGAAAATATGCTTTAATGTGCTATGTATATATGTGATATGTGAGTGGAAGAATGTGGCAAGCTTTGGTTAAGCAAATGAGCCAAAGACTATGTGATGATTTTGCAATAAGAAACATTAATGCCATTGTGTCAATGTAGCTATGTGCAATTTATATTAAGTTTATTTGTATATGGCTTACTAAGCTTTTTGAAAGCTTACATTGTATGTGTTTGCTCTGTTTTATAAATCATTAAAGCTACTGAAGGCTTGGGACCGTCGATGATCACCATCACACTACCTAAACTCATTTTGGTACCTTTTGGAAATATATATAGTTAAATATGGCATGTATAGGCTAGTTGTTTTGGAAATGTGTTAAGATAGATGTATATAGCCATGTGATATGGCTAGATAAGTGATTGTGTTTTAGTATGTGATTCTATACTTTATGTTGTTGGTTTTGGTATGATTATATGTCTATGAAATGGTAAAAATTGTGGTAAGCAAATTGATGCTATATGAGCACATATGTGTGATCAATGAAATGATTATATGCATGGTTATACATGAGAATTGGTTGTGCAAATTAGTATACAAGTTGGCATGAATAGAAATGAGATTAAATGAGATGATATGTTATTCATTTGACATGATTTTGGTTTCCAATTGAGTATGAAATAATGCTTGTTTGAGATTGTAGGAATGACCCAAGTGTGGGTGGCATTTTGGCCTTGAAAATGGCCTATAATTGCCCACACGATTGAGCACACGGGCGTGTGGCTCGACCGTGTCCCTTGTGGTTGAAATTCAAAACAAGTCAGGATCAACCACGTGCTAGGTACACGGGCATGTGACTGGCCGTGTGGTGAAGTCAGTAGTGACCACGGGTGAGGCACACGGGCGTGTCCACGGCCGTGTGGACAAGTCAGTATGTATGCCCTGTTTTGACACGGCTTAGACACACAGGCGTGTCTAAAGGCCGTGGGAGGCACACGGCCTGCCCACACGAGTGTGACCTCTGTAACTTTGAAAAAAGTTTTAAATTTCTGAGAACTTTTGTATGTGCTCAGTTTAGTCCCAGCCCTATTCTAAAGCATGTTTAAGGTCACGTTGACCTATCTAAGGGAGACTTTGATTGGATTTGACGAGTTTTACTATTATATGTTCGTAAAAGTCTTTATTCATCCAGTAATGCCTCTTAACCCTAATCCAACGATGGAGACAGGTTAGGGGTGTTACATTTGATTGGTATCAGACTAACGTAGCTTTAAAGAGTCTCGCTATACATGCCATATATCTGAATTGTGATAGTGTGATCAATCCTGACGTGTAAAATGTGTTTTACATATAGTAATGGATCCCAAAAGAGCCGTAGCTGATGATGTAGAAAGCAATGCGCCTGCTCCTACTCAAGGGACAGTACCATCTGATTCGAGACCGGCTCCAAGCAGTCAAGAAGGAGAAGCTAAACAAGCTTTCTTCCAAATGATGAGTGAGTGGTTCACTCATTTTGTGAGAAATAATCTGACTGTTTCACAACCTCCGCCCCCATCTAATTCCGCTCAGACTTCAGTTGTCCCTTCTGTTATGAATTTAAATCTGTTAAACAAGCCTCCGGTCGATAAAATCCGTAAGTATGGGGCTGAAGAGTTCAGGGCCACTAGTGATGATGATGCTAAAAAAGCAGAGTTTTGGTTAGAAAACTCTATCTGAGTATTTGATGAGATGTCTTTGACTCTGGAAGAAAGTATTAAATGTGTTGTTTCTTTACTACGAGATGCAGCTTAATAGTGGTGGAAGACTCAAATTTCTGTTATTCCTAAGGAACGGGTTACTTGGGATTTCTTCCAATCTGAGTTTCGAAAGAAATATATTAGTCAGAGATTTATTGATCAAAAACGAAAGGAATTTCTAGATTTGAAACAGGGCCGCATGTTTGTCACTGAATACGAACGAGAGTTCGTGAGACTAAGTCAGTATGCTCGGGAATGTGTATCGACCGAAGCGATAATGTGCAAAAGATTTGAAGACGGCCTTAATGAAGATATCTGTTTGTTAGTTGGGATTCTAAAGATAAAAGAGTTTGTAGTGCTTGTTGATCGAGCGTGCAAAGCCGAGACACTCGGGAAAGACAAAAGAAAAGCTGAGTTTGAAGCTAGAGATGTGAGAAAGAGATTTTCGAGCAAACCATTTCAGTCTGCTACAAAGAAATTCATAGATGAACAAATTCGTTCGAGAGTTAATATGGGACAATCAAACAGAGACCGAGCTAGATCACAGTTGAGCTCCAAAACTCCAGCAACTTCGATGGCTAGTGTTGGAAATGTCCAATCTGATCAACCTGAATATAAGCATTGTGGTAAAGGACATCCGGGAAGTTGTAGATTGAATGATCGAGCTTGCTTTAGATGTGGATCATTAGATCATTTCATCCGTGATTGCCCAAAGTCTGTTGAGCAAGAGATTATTCAGAATCCGAGATCTGATAATGTCCCACCAAGAGGTAGATCTTTTAGAAATACAAGAAATGTCAGTGGTAGTCAGAGAGCTACGAAAGATACTATTGCGAGATCTGAAGCTAGAGCGCCTGCCAGAGCGTATGCCATCCGAGCTCGTGAGGAAGCTTCATCTCTAGATTTTATAATAGGTACATTTACTCTTTATGATACTTCTGTGATTGCATTGATAGACCCTAGTTCTACTCATTCGTATATATGCATGAACTTAGTATCCAGTAAGACTTTGCCTGTAAAGTCTACTGAATTTGTTATTAGAGTATCGAACCCCTTAAGTAAAAGTGTCCTGGTTGACAAAGTATGCAAGAACTATCCATTAATGTTTCGAGATATCTACTTTCCCGCTAATTTGATGCTACTACTTTTGGATGAATTTGATATAATTTTGGGTATGGACTGGTTGACATTGCATGATACGATTGTGAATTGCAAAAGAAAGATCATTTATTTGAAAAGTCAGAATGATGAAATAGTTCGGATTGAGTCTAGTGAATTGAACAGATTGCCTGCTATAATATCTGTGTTGAAAGCTCAGAGTTATGTAAAAAAGGGTTACGAAGTTTATTTTGCTTATGTAATTGATTTGAAAATGTCTGAAAAGAAAGTTGAATCAGTGCCAGTTGTTTGTGAGTTTTCTAATGTATTCCCTGAAGAACTATCGAGATTGCCTCTGATACATGAAGTTGAATTTGGCATTGATCTATTTCCTGGTACGACCCCTATTTTGATAGCTCCATATAGATTGGCACCAATGGAATTGAAAGAGCTAAAGTCATAGTTGTAAGAGTTAACTGACAGAGGTTCGCAAGACTGAGTTTTTGACCTTGGGGTGCTCCTGTTCTATTTGTGAAAAAGAAAGATGGCACGATGAGAATGTGCATTGACTATCGTCAGTTGAATAAAGTAACTGTAAAGAACAAATATTCGTTGCCCAGAATAGATGATTTGTTTGATCAGCTAAAAGGAGGCACTTGTTTTCAAAGATAGATCTGAGATCGGGATCTACCAGTTGAGAGTAAAGGATTTAGACATTCTGAAAACGGCTTTCAGAATGAGGTATGGGCATTATGAGTTTTTAGTTATGCCTTTCGGACTAAAGAATGCTCCTGCTATTTTTATGGATCTAATGAACAGAATTTTTAGACTGTACCTAGATCGATTTGTTGTTGTTTTCATTGACGAGATTTTGATTTATTCACGTGATGAAAACGAGCATGCCGAACATCTGAGAGTTGTGTTGCAAACTCTACGAGATAAGCAATTGTATGTGAAATTCAATAAATGTGAATTCTGGTTGCATGAAGTTAGTTTTCTGGGGCATATTATGTCAGCATCTGATATACGAGTTGATCCGAGTAAGATTTCTGCTATTCTAGAATGGAAACCTCCGAAGAATGTGTCTAAAGTTTGCAGTTTTCTGGGACTTGCTGGTTATTATCGAAAATTCGTGAAAGGCTTTTCAATGATAGCTACTCCATTGACTAGATTACTTCAGAAAGATGTGAAGTATGAATGGTTTGATAAATGTCAGAAAAGTTTGGATCAGTTGAAAACCCGTTTGACAGATGCCCCAGTGTTGGTACAGCCAGAATCGGGTAAGGATTTTGTGATTTATAGTGATGCTTCATTGAGTGGTTTAGGTTGTGTTCTGGTGCAGGAAGGCAAAGTAATAACTTATGCCTCGAGACATTTGAAGCCTCATGAAAAGAACTATCTGATGCACGACCTCCAGCTAGATGGGATTGTATTCGCACTAAAGATTTGGCACCATTATCTTTTTGGTGAGAAATGTTACGTGTTTTCAGATCATAAAAGTCTAAAATATCTGATGACCCAAAAAGACTTGAATTTGTGACAGAGAAGATGGTTAGAGTTGTTAAAAGACTACTAGCTTGTGATAGATTATCACCTGGGTAAAGTAAATGTCGTAGCCGATGCACTAAGTCAGAAATCACTGTTTGCATTACGTGTAATGAGTGCTCATTTAGATTTGTCTGATGATGGTTCAGTATTAGCTGAATTGAAAGTGAAGTCGTTGTTCATACAACATATATGTGAAGCTCAGAAAGTTGATAATGAAATACTAGTGAAACGAGCTCAATGTGATGCGAACTCTGATTCTGAATTTTGAGTTGATGTTGATGATTGCTTGAGATTTCGAGATCGATTATGTGTTCCGAGAAACCCAGAGTTGATTCAGTTTATATTGAATGAAGCTTATAATAGTCGCCTATCTGTTCATCCAGGAAGTACAAAGATGTATCATGATCTAAAGCAACATTATTGGAGGTCTGGTATAAAACGAGAAATTTCTGACTTTGTTTCGAAATGTTTAGTCTGTCAGCAAGTTAAAGCTAAACATCAGGTTCCATCTGGTATGTTACAACCGATTCTGATTCCTGAGTGGAAATGGGATAGAGTGACGATGGACTTTGTTACTGGATTGCCATTGACTTCGAGAAATAAAGATGCAATTTGGGTCGTAGTTGATCGATTGACAAAATCCGCCTATTTTATTCCGGTGAGATTTGATTATTCACTTGATAAGTTAGCTTAGCTTTACATAGCTGATATTGTACGATTGCAAGGAGTGCCATTGTCTATCGTGTCTGATAGAGATCTGAGGTTTACCTCACGATTCTGGACGAAACTGCAAGAAGCTTTAGGCACGAAATTGCATTTTAGTACAGCTTATCACCTACAGATGGATGGTCAACCCGAACGGATCATTCAGACTCTTGAGGATATGTTGAGATGTTGCATTCTTGGGTTTGATGGTAGTGGGAACAGTACCTGCCATTGATTGAATTTGCATATAATAATAGTTTTTAGTTGATCATCAAAATGGAACCTTATGAAACTTTGTATGGACGCAAATATCGAACACCTCTGTAGTGGATAGAACTCAGTGAAAATAAGATCGACGGGGTCGATTTAATAAAAGACATTGAACAGAAAGTGAAAGTGATTCGTGATAGTTTGAAAGTAGCATCTGATCGTCAGAAGTCCTATGCCGACTTGAAACAAAAAGATATTGAGTTTGAAATCGGCGACAAAGTATTCTTGAAAGTGTCTCCATGGAAGAAAAATACTCAGATTTGGACGTAAAGGCAAATTGAGTTCAAGGATCATCAGACCGTATGAGATTATCGAGCAAGTTGGGCCAGTTGCATATAGATTGTTGTTGCCATCTGAGCTAGAGAAGATACATAATGTATTTCACGTGTCAATGCTCCGTCGATACAGATCTGATCCGTCACATGTGATTACTCTGTCTGAGATTGAAATCTGATCCGATATGACCTACGAAGAAGAATCGATTCGTATCTTAGATCGTTAAATGAAAAAGTTGAGAAACAAGAAAATTTCATTAGTGAAAGTGTTGTGGCATCGACATGGAGTGGAAGAGGCTACGTAGGCGCCTGAAGATTCAATGAGACAACAATATCCTAATTTGTTTAACGGTAAAATTTACGGGGACAAAAATCCCTAAGGGGGAAGAACTGTAACAGTCCGGTTTAGACCCTAGTCGGAACAGTGGTTTCGAGACCACAAATCCGAGTTAGAATAATATTTTAATATTATTTTTTGTGCCTATTGTGTGTGATTAAGCATGTGTGAAATTTTTGTGAATTAAATTGTAGGTTTGTATGCTTAATTTGACATAAGGATTTAATTGTAAAAAAAAATGCAAAATTGGCATGTCACATGTTAAGAGCACTAATGTGTTGTGGCTTTTAAATGAGGAGGCCTGATGAGGCAATTAAACCATTATATAGTTAGTGGATGGAAAAGGTCAAGAATGACCTTGTATTATATGTTATACATATTTTGTTTTAAAGGGTAAAATTGGAATTATGTTATTAAGGCTAATTAAATAAATAAAAGCATGAAAATAAAGCCATAATTATCATCTTGTGCCAAATTTGAAGAAAACAAAAGAAAGAAAATTGAGCTAGGGCAATCGGCTAGCTTTTGATTCAATTCGTGGTATGTTTTTAATGGGTTTTTGATAATTTCTATGCTTTTGCAATTGTTGCTTCGTATACTTCAAAACACATGCTTCAGTTTTGTAAATTGATGATGTTTTTGAAATGTGCCATTGATGAACACATGAGTTTTATGATGTTTGATACTGAAATATGAAAGATATGTATTTGATTATCATAGTTTGTCTTTGGAGTTTTGTTGAATTTGAGTATTTTTGATTAAATGGAGAAAATAATATTTTAAGGGACTAAATTATGAAATAAATGATGTAATATCCTTAAATCGGGGTCTCTGCATTTTGTATGTGTTTGCATGTGATGATGTGCCTACTGTGCTAGTTTAGCATGTTTTGGGGTCTAGGCATGACCTTGAGTTAGGCCTGAGTCATGGCAAAAACTTTTGTTGTAGTGCTTAGGAAGAGGAAGCTAAGGAAGTTAGGGTTAAAAGAAATTATTTGAGGGTTGTGTCACAGAGAACCTAGTGGCAAAGTGGCAAAGGAGGCGCCATTAAGGTGCTAGGAGGGTGACGCCACATGCAGGGAAGGGGAGCTTGGGTTCGAGCTGCAGAAATCCCTTCCTGCTTATTATTTTTTTTCACACCAAAGGAGGGATGGTGGAGTGCTCAGGTGGGACTCTGTTGGGAAGATATGGATCAAGTTAACAGATTTAAAATATGTGGAGAAGAGAGATTTTAGCTAGTGGACTCATTCAAACTCGTTTGAATGAGTGGAAGGGAGGATTTCTTGGAGAAAAAGGAGGAGTTTGAGAAGGGGAGAGTTCAACCGAATATGGGAAGGTGTTTTGGTCGAGTGCAATCAGTTTTGGGTTCTTTGGAGGGTGGCTGAATGGGCTATGGGAGGTGGCGAAAGTCGGCTAGTTTAGAAGATTTGCTTCATTTTCGATTAGTGTCAAAAACCGAAACCTTATTGCTTTTGTTTCCTTTTCTCTTTCGGAAACTTTGGTAGTTGGCCGAACCATCCTTGCCATTCCTTTTGAAAAGCTGAAACTCAATAGCCATTCTCTCCCTTTTCTTTTCAGTTCACTCATTGTTAGCCTACCTAGCCGAATCCATTTTAGTTTACTTCTTTTCTCCCTATTTTGCTCAAAGCCAAAAGCAACTCTTTCCACTTCATCTTTTCTTTCTTTCAAATCTCCCTGTGCCAAAATCTCTTGCTTTCTCCTTTGCCGAATCCCTTCATTCCCATTCCCTTTTCTTCTTCATCTCTACCACCTTCAAAAGCCAAAATCTTATTAACTTCTCTCCTCTCTTCTTTCAAGTATTTGGCCAAATATCCTTGGCCTCATTTCTTTCTCTTCTCACGTGATCTAGTATCCATTGAACTGCTGAATCTATCTCTTTCTTTTTGAGTCATAGCCGAATCTCCTGGTAAGTGACTTCTTCTCTTCTTGATCGATTTGGGTAATGCCGAAATCCGACTTCCCTTCTATCTTCCCTTTTATTATAGGTTCACATATATTAAACTCTATTCTTGTTCTTTATTGGTAGCCGAAATCCCTAACATCACTTAGAGATGCTGAACGTTGGTGCTTGGTAACCGAATACAGTGGATCTTCGGTATTTGGTTGCTGATCTAGGTAAGGGTTCTAGCGTTTGGGTCTGTTTCTTATTCGTTCAAAAGCCGAAGGCTAATCATTTTTGTGTGCTAGTGCTTGGCCGATTGCAAGTGAGGTGCATCACATAGCTTTGGGATTTGGTTGAAAACTAAATCGGCATTAAGGTAAGGTGCTACCTTCATGCGACATATCTTCGGGATTTTGTGATTTAGCCGAACGGCTATATTTTTAAAGGTGTAGTGTTGACCGATTGTAAGAAGGGTGAGAGCAAATGTTCGGGATCTCGTTAGTTTTGCGTAGTTTTGGGATTTCGCTTAGATCTATGAATAGTCAGGTGTGTAACGCTTACACACTTCGTTAGTATGATATGTTTATTGTGTTACTATTAATAGCCATTAAAACCGGTAGTTATGCCTTCTGGGTATGAGTGTGGACTCCGGGTAAGTGCCCTGTTACGTGGTTTTCGATATACATTGTCATGTCACTGTATAATGCTATGCCATGAGTTATTTGCATGATTACATGTTATTGTGTCACGATTGATATGGACATGATGTTGGGATTGTTGAAAGGAGGGGGAAAAATTATTTGGACTGTCACCAGTGGTTTTGACCACACGGCGGGTTGGCCCCGCTTTGATACTATTATTTGTGACTAAGTCCCAGTGGTTTTGACTACCAGTGGTTTTGACCACATTTATGATATTTGTGACTACGGTCACCAGTGGTTTTGACCACATATGGACAGTATGACTCACCCCTTCCCTTATACTTTGCAGATGAGGCATAGATCGCGGATATGGAGCTGGGGAGGACTCAAGATGGCCATGCATCTACATTTTGGGTTTGGATTGGTAATAAGGCCTCTAAGTTATTATTTTGGGTTTTAATTACTTGATTTTGAATTAATTATATTATGCATTTGCTTAAAAACTCGATTTGCTTAAATAACCGGTAAAAAGCAACGTTTTCAAAATTATACCTCTTTCGATATTTTCAAACGTTACCATCGGGTAACCATATTCACAAGATGATAACAAATTAACCTAAGTGTTTTTCTCAAACCTAGATTTGCAACAATTCCAAATACAAATGGTTTCTTTCTCGACTATGCTTAGCTCACTCGGATATTAATAAGTATTGAGAGGTTTCCAAAACTAGTAACAACAAACAGATTTTTCAAGCATGAGTTTCTCGAGTTTTAAGCAACACTAAAACGATTTCAACATCACTTTATACGGGGTTTCTAAATCGTAAAATGATAAAGGAGTTCTTCAATAGAAATTGATTGGTGATCTTGTTTCTTCAAAACATTTTCACTCTGTAACATGCCAGATTCGGTCGTGGTGTGTTGACCGGGTTTGGGGTGTTATAATTTTGGTATTAGAGCCAGGTTCAAAAGCTCGGCTGTAGGCGCGAGCCCCAAAAATGTTTTAAAATGGATCATGAAAGGTTTTATGGGAAAAAGTATGGTTGGGAAAGCATGGCACCGAGTCTCCGGCACCGATCCGCCCAGGTAAGTACCCAAATTGTTGCTTATTGATGATATGATTGTGATAATGTTAGCATGACTAGATAGTAGTGGATAATACTTTAGAGACTTGAATTGTAGGATGGTATGAACTCGCGAAACAATCTCTGTATTAAACTTTTCATAAGACTATGCTTTAATAAATAGTGGAATAAAATCTAATGCATAAAACTTGTAGTCAGATCAATTCGTATCAGTAATCATAAGTGCACGTGGACGTGGGCGTAATACACGTGGATGAGGTAAGGGTAGGATGACAGTGTCGGAACCGGTAGGGTCTGGCCATGGGTCGAAAAACAAGGTACCACCGTCGCCAGCTGTGGGCGCAGAATTTTAGGATCAAACGGGTGGTGATGACGCAGTGTCACAGGCGATGCTGCGAGTGCTAGAAAGGGTTGAGAGTGCAGGCGTTGGAGCAGGAGCTCGAAAATCTGTGTCCGAGCGACTCAAGGCTAATGGTGCAGAGGTATTCAGAGGTGTATCCGGCGTGGCACCTAGTACAACAGAATATTGGTTGGAGGCGACGAAACGCATCATGGATGACCTAGACTTCTCAGCTGAGGAGAAGCTGAAGGGTATAGTATCTCTTCTCTGGGATGAGTCATATCAATGGTGGCTCACGGTTAGGGATGGAGCAATGGCTGACGACATCACTTGGGATTTCTTTAGAGTAGCCTATCAGAGGAAATACATTGGGGCTAGCTACATCGATGCGCAGCGCAAGGCGTTCCTGAACTTGGTTTAGGGAAAAAAGATAGTATCAGAATATGAGGCAGAATTCCTTCGGCTGAGTCGGTATGCACGGGGTATTGTGGGCACAGAGCATGAGCGCTGTGTCAGATTTAAGGATAGACTGAGAGATGAGCTGCGGTTGTTGATTGCTCCATAGCAGGAGAGAGAATTTGCAGTCTTGGTCGAGAAGGCTAAAGTTGCTGAGGAAGTGAAACAGTCTGTAAGATGGAACCAGGATAAGGGTTGGAATAAAAGGGGTTTTGGGTCATCTGGGTCTGCCGGGAATCAACAGAAAAGGGTTAGATATGGTGGGCTGAATCAAGCTGTGAGGCCTGCTGCTGCTAACACTCAGTGGCCACCACGGTGTACTCGGTGTGGGAAATCTCACGTGGGAGAATGTTGGACTGGGAATAGGGAATGCTTTGAGTGTGGATCGATGGGGCATCAAGTGAGGGATTGTCCACAGAGATCAGCTAGGCTGCAGTTTGGGGATCAGAATCGTACACAGATCAGGAGGGATGGTCAGCAGCCACAGAGGGGTCGTGGTGCAACCAGGGGAGGTAATGGCTCTAGTAGAGGCCGCGGAGCACCGAGCAGAGGTGCAGGTAGTGTAGAGGCGAGACAGCCTGGATTGGTCTACGCAGAGAGGCGTCGAGAGGAGGGCGATGCGTCGGACGTCATAACCGATACGTTCTTAATATTTGGACTACTTGATACTGCTTTTGATAGATGTGGGTTCGACGTACTCGTATGTTGCCAGTAGCATAGTGGAAACCATGAACTTAGACTCTGAGATTACTTCTAGGGAGATGACAGTAATAAGCCCTCTAGGTCACTCTGTGGTAGTAAATAAACTGTATAGGGATGTACCCTTAGAACTTCAACGGGTCGTGTTTTTGGCTGATTTGATGGAACTACCGTTTGGGGAGTTCGATCTGATTCTCGGAATAGATTGGCTAGTGAAGTACCAAGCCAGTTTGGATTGTGCGACTAAGCGCATGGTGTTGAGGATAGTTGAAGGTGAAGAGGTGGTGATGATTGGTAATAGGAGAGATTACCTACCCAATGTTGTCTCTGCGCTGAAGGCCGAGAAAATGGTGAGGAAAGGTTGCGAGGCATTTATGGTGCATGTCTATGCTTTGGAAGCCAATGATACAGCTATGAAGAGTGTGCGAACCGTAAGGGAATTTGCTGATGTATTCCCAGAGGAACTTCCGGGTGTGCCTCCAGACCGTGAAGTTGAGTTCGGTATAGATCTGCTGCCAGGAACCGCGCCAGTGTCTATTGCCCCATATAGGATGGTGCCAAAGGAATTGGTGGGGTTAAAGGCACAGATTCAGGAATTGTTGGACAGGGGTTTCATCCGGCCGAGTATATCTCCTTGGGGAGCGCCTGTGCTCTTTGTTAAGAAGAAAGACGGTACAATGCGGATGTGCATAGACTACCGCCAGCTGAATAAGTTGACGATAAAGAACAAGTATCCGTTGCCCAGGATAGACGACTTGTTTGATCAGCTTAAGGGTGCATCAGTTTTCTCTAAGATAGATTTTAGGTCGGGGTATCATCAACTCAAAGTGAAGGAGGCTGATATTCATAAGACGGCATTTCGTACTCGTATGGGCATTACGAGTTTCTGGTGATGCCGTTCGGGTTGACTAATACGCCGGTAGCATTCATGGACATGATGAATCGGGTGTTTCAGCCGTACTTGGATCAATTCGTTGTAGTGTTTATAGACGACATTCTGGTATACTCAAAATCTGAGGAAGAACATGACATGCATCTTCGGGTGGTTCTACAGGTTTTGAGGGAGAAGCAGTTATTCGCCAAGTTTAGTAAGTGCGAGTTCTGGCTTAAGGAGGTAACTTTCTTTAGTCATGTAGTATCAGCTGAGGGGATTAGGGTGGATCCTCGAAAGATCGAGGCAGTGTTGGATTGGAAACCACCTAAGTCGGTAGCAGAGATTCACAGTTTTCTGGGTTTGGCAGGATATTATAGAAGGTTCGTTGCAGGCTTCTCTTTGATTGCAGTGCCATTGACCAAGCTGTTGAGAAAAGGGGTTCCGTTTGTGTCTGAAAAACAACAAGAAAGTTTCGACAAGTTAAAGAATATTCTGACTGAAGCTCCGGTTTTGATTCAGCCTGAGGCAGGGAAGGAATTCACAGTCTATTGTGATGCATCGCATACTGGCTTAGGGTGTGTACTGATGCAAGAGGGGAAAGTAGTGGCGTATGCGTCTCGACAGTTGAGACCTCATGAAGGTAACTACCCGACACATGACTTGGAGTTGGCTGCAGTGGTTTTCACCTTGAAGATCTGGAGGCATTACTTGTATGGGGAAAAGTCGATAGTCTATATAGATCATAAGAGTCTGAAGTATATCTTGACTCAGAAAGACTTAAATTTGAGGCAGCGGAGGTGGATCGAGTTGTTAAAGGACTATGACTGCTCGATTGAGTACCATCCGATAAGGCTAACGTAGTAGCTGATGCGTTGAGCCGTAAGGTGGTAGCAGACTTGAGGGCGATGTTTGCTCACCTTAGTCTATATGGCGACGGGAGTCTTTTGGCAGAATTGCGAGTAAAGCCGACTTGGATTGATTAGGTTAGAAAGAAACAGCTGGTAGATGAGGTTTTGAGTGCTCGGAGGTTGCAAGTGCAGAATGGTGAATCGGAGGGTTACAGTTTGGGTAATGATGGAGTATTGTGTTTTCAGGGGAAAGTATGTATGCGAAAGGACGTTGAGTTGAGACAGCGGATCCTTCAGGAAGCTCATAGCAGCCCATACGCTATGCACCCTGGAGGCAGTAAGATGTATCGTGATTTGACAGAACAGTTCTGGTGGGCAGGTCTTAAACGGGAAGTAGCAGAGTTTGTGGGCAAGTGTCTGACATGCCAGCAAGTTAAAGCTGAGCATCAATTACCGTCGGGGCTGTTACAGCCGGTAATGATTCCACAGTGGAAGTGGGAAAGGATTACCATGGACTTTGTCAGTGGGCTACCCCTTACGCCTAGCAAGAAGGACTCAGTTTGGGTGATTGTGGATCCTCTGACTAAATCAGCTCATTTCATACCAGTTCGGGTTGATTATTCTCTCTAGAAGTTAGCCAAATTGTATGTGGCCGAGATAGTAAGGTTGCATGGAGTGCCAGTGTCAATTATGTCGGATAGGGATCCCAGGTTCACGCTGAGGTTTTGGAAAGCTTTGCATTAGGCATTGGGTACGAGGTTGGATTTCAGCACGGCTTTTCACCCACAATTTGATGGACAGTCTGAAAGGGTAATCCAGATTCTAGAGGATATGTTAAGGGGTTGCATTTTGGATTTCAACGGTAGTTGGGAGGAGTATTTGCCATTGGTGGAGTTCGCTTATAACAACAGTTATCAAGCAAGTATTCAGATGGCACCATATGAGGCACTATATGGATGGAAATGTCGTACTCCTACGTGTTTGACAGAACTGGGTGAACGGCAGATGTTGGGCCCCGGAGTTGGTGGTAGAAATAGAGGATAAGGTTAAGGTGATTCAGGCTCGTCTAAAGGAAGCATCGGACAGGCAGAAGTCTTACGCTGATCTTAAGCACAGGGATATAGAGTATGCAGTGGGTGACAAGGTCTTTCTGAAGGTATCGCCGTGGAAGAAAGTGTTGAGGTTTGGGCGAAAGGGCAAGCTAAGCCCTAGGTTTATCGGGCCGTATACGGTGTTGAAGCGTGTGGGACCAGTAGCTTATCAACTTGAGTTGCCAACAGAGTTAGGTCAAATTCACGACGTCTTTCATGTTTCAATGCTCAGACGCTATCGATTAGATCTGTCACATGTTGTGCCAGTTGCAGAGATAGAGGTGAGCCCTGACTTGTCTTTCGAGGAGGAGCCGGTACGGATTTTGGATCGAGATGTCAAGGTTCTGCGTAGGAAGTCAGTTCCTTTGGTGAAAGTATTATGGTGGAACCATGGTACGAAGGAGGCCACGTGGGAACCGGAGGATGCGATACGGCAGCAATACCCTCAACTCTTCAGACCAGGTAATTTTGAGGCCGAAATTAATTTTTAAGGGGGTAGAACTGTAATATCCTTAAATCGGGGTCTCTATATTTTGTATGTGTTTGCATGTGATGATGTGCCTACTGTGCTAGTTTAGCATGTTTTGGGTCTAGGCATGACCTCAAGTTAGGCCTGAGTCATGGCTAAAATTTTTGTTTTAGTGCTTAGGAAGAGGGAGCTAAGGAAGTTAGGGGTTAAAAGAAATTATTGGAGGGTTGTGTCGCAGAGAACCTAGTGGCAGAGTGGCAAAGGAGGCACCATTAAGGTGCCAGGAGGGTGACGCCACATGCAGGGAAGGGGAGCTTGGGTTTGAGCTGCAAAATCCCTTCCTGCTTATAATTTTTTCTCACGCCAAAGGAGGGAAGGTGGAGTGCTCAGGTGGGACTCTGTTGGGAAGATATGGATCAAGTTAACAGATTTTAAATATGTGGAGAAGAGAGATTTTAGCTTGTGGACTCATTCAAACTCGTTTGAACGAGTGGAAGAAAGGATTTCGTGGAGAAAAAGGAGGAGTTTGAGAAGGGGAGAGTTTAGCCGAATATGGGAAGGTGTTTTGGTCAAGTGCAATCGGTTTTGGGTTCTTTGGAGGGTGGCCGAATGTGCTATGGGAGGACGCCAAAGTCGGCTAGTTTAGAAGGTTTGCTTCATTTTCGATTAGTGTCAGAAACCGAAACCTTATTGCTTTTGTTTCCTTTTCTCTTTTGGCAACTTTGGTAGTTGGCCGAACCATCCTTGCCATTCCTTTTGAAAAGCCGAAACTCAATAGCCATTCTCTCCCTTTTCTTTTCGGTTCACTCATTGTTAGCCTACCTAGCCGAATCCATCTTAGTTCACTTCTTTTCTCTCTATTTTGCTCAAAGCCGAAAGCAACTCTTTCCACTTCATCTTTTCTTTCTTTCAAATCTCCCTGTGCCAAAATCTCTTGCTTTCTCCTTTGCCGAATCCCTTAATTCCCATTCCCTTTTCTTCTTCATCTCTACCACCTTCAAAAGCCGAAATCTTGTTGAGTTCTCTCCTCTCTTCTTACAAGTATTTGGTCGAATATCCTTAGCCTTATTTCTTTCTCTTCTCACGTGATCTAGTCTCTATTGAAGTGTCGAATCTATCTCTTTCTTTTTGAGTCATAGTTGAATCTCCTGGTAAGTGACTTCTTCTATTCTTGATCGATTTGGGTAATGCCGAAATCCCACTTCCCTTCTATATTCCCTTTTATTATAGATTCACATATATTAAACTCTATTCTTGTTCTTTATTGGTAGTCGAAATCCCTAACATCACTTAGGGGTGCCGAACGTTGGTGCTTGGTAGCCAAATACAGGGGATCTTCTGGATTTGGTTGCTGATCTAGGTAAGGGTTCTAACGTTTGGATCTGTTTCTTATTCGTTCAAAAGCCGAAGGCTAATCATTTTTGTGTGCTAGTGCTTGGCCGATTGCAAGGGAGGTGCATCACATAGCTTCGAGATTTGGTTGGAAACCAAATCGGCATTAAGGTAAGGTGCTACCTTCATGTGACTTATCTTCGTGATTTTGTGATTTAGCCGAATGGCTATATTTCTAAAGGTGTAGTGTTGACCGATTGTAGGAAGGGTGAGAGCAAACGTTCGAGATCTCGTTAGTTTTGCTAGTTTCAGGATTTCGCTTAGATCTACGAATAGTCAGGTGTGTAACGCTTACACACTTCATTAGTATGATATGTTTATTGTGTTACTGTTAATAGCCATTGAAACCGGTAGTTATGCCTTCTGGGTATGAGCGTGGACTCCGGGTATGTCCCCTGTTACGTGGTTTTTGATATACATTGTCATGTCACTGTATAATGCTATGCCATGAGTTATTTGCATGATTACATGTTATTGTGTCACGATTGATATGGACATGATGTTGGGATTGTTGAAAGGAGGGGGAAAAATTATTTGGACTGTCACCAGTGGTTTTGACCATACGGCGGGTTGGCCCCGCTTTGATACTATTATTTGTGACTAAGTCCCAGTGGTTTTGACCACCAGTGGTTTTGACCACATTTATGATATTTGTGACTACGGTCACCAGTGGTTTTGACCACATATGGATATTGTGACTCACCCCTTCCCTTATACTTTGCAGATGAGGCATAGATCGCGGATATGGAGCCGGGGAGGACTCGAGATGGCCATGCATCTACATTTTGGGTTTTGACTTTAAATCACTATTTCGGTTTTATTTATTTTCTTTAAATTTGGTTTGGATTTGTAATAAGGCCGCTAAGTTATTATATTGGGTTTTAATTACTTGATTTTGAATTAATTATATTATGCATTTGCTTAAAAATTCGATTTGCTTAAATAACCGGTAAAAAGCAACATTTTCAAAATTATACCTCTTCCGGGATTTTCAAACGTTACCATCGGGTAACCATATTCACAAGATGATAACAAATTAACCTAAGTGTTTTTCTCAATCCTAGATTTGCAACAATTTCAAATACAAATGGTTTCTTTCTCGACTATGCTTAGCTCACTCGGATTTTAATAAGTATCGAGAGGTTTCCAAAACTAGTAACAACAAATGGTTTTTTCAAGCATGAGTTTCTCGGGTTTTAAGCAACACTAAAATGATTTCAACATCACTTTATATGGGGTTTCTAAACCGTAAAACGATAAAGGAGTTTTTCAATAGAAATTGATCGGCGATCTTGTTTCTTCACAATGTTTTCACTCCGTAACATGCCAGATTCGGTCGTCGTGTGTTGACCGGGTTTGGGGTGTTACAAATGAAATGTATCGATTGATATGATCATAGCGTATATTCGACCAAGCATGGGTATAAGCAAATTTGGTGTATTTTATGATTTTGTGTAATAAGGACTAAAATGTCAAAATGTGGAAATGTAAGGTCTTATTTGTAAATTGGCCTAAATATGTGTTTTTGGATTGAATTGAATGTTTTGGTGAATAAAAGGGTTAAATTTGAATCTGTATAGGTTAAGAACTGAAGAAAACGGACATAGATCGCAAGAAATATAAAATAATCGAGTAGTCGTATCTATTTTCGTTAAACCGAATCCGAGGTAAGTCGATATACAAATAAATGTATTTGTATTGAATTATGTATATTCATATGAAATTATATTGTGATGAATGCGTATGAAATGTTGAATATATGCATTCTTAGAGAGAATCGAGAAATAGTCAATATCCGAGAAGCCCCGTATGAACCTAAGAATAGAGAGGATTGCATATGTCATAACATAGGTGTCCGATATGTGATATCATGTAAGACCACGCCTGGGAATTTGGCATTGATTCGAGATTTTGTGTAAGACCACGTTTGAGATGTTGGCATCGATATGAAATTTACGTGTAAGACCATGTCTGGGACATTGGCATCGTATTTGATTCATGTACGACCCTGTCTGGGACAGTGGCATCGATGTTTGAGTACATGTAAGACGTCGTCTAGGACGATGGCATTGTGCGACTACTCTGAGCACTCTGAGTATCCTATTAGATTCCGAACGGTTCAACAGGCAAGTCCGAGAAATGAACGACTATGTGAGTTGTATATCCATTTCAGGTACGTTTGAAAAATACACTATGTGTGTATGAAAGGTAAGTATCTATAAGAGCTTACTAAAGTGAATATGTATTTAGTCATGAGATGATATGTGAAAATATGCTTGAATGAGCTATGTGTATATGTGATATGTGAGTGGAAGAATGTGGCAAGCTTTGGCTAAGCAAATGAGCCAAAGACTATGTGATGAATTTATAATAAGAAACATTAATTCATTATGTCAATGTAGCTATGTGCAATTTATATTAAGTTTATTTGTATAATGGCTTACTAAGCTTTTTGAAAGCTTATTTTGTGTGTGTTTACTCTGTTTTATAGATCGTTAAAGCTACTGATGGCTCGGGACCGTCGATGATCATCATCACACTACCTAAACTCATTTTGGTACCTTTTGGAAATATATATAGTTAAATATGGCATGTATAGGCTAGTTGTTTTGGAAATGTGTTAAGATAGATGTATATAGCCATGTGATATGGCTAGATAAGTGATTGTGTTTTAGTATGTGATTCTATGCTTTATGTTGTTGGTTTTGGTATGATTATATGTCTATGAAATGGTAAAAATTGTGGTAAGCAAATTGATGCTATATGAGCACATATGTGTGATCAATGAAATGATTATATGCATGGTTATACATGAGAATTGGTTGTGCAAATTAGTATACAAGTTGGCATGAATAGAAATGAGATTGAATAAGATGATATGTTGTTTATTTGACATGATTTTGGTTGTCAATTGAGTATGGAATAATGCTTGTTTGAGATTGTAGGAATGACCCAAGTGTGGGTGGCATTTTGGCCTTGAAAATGGCCTATAATTGCCCACACGGTTGAGCACACGGGCGTGTGGCTCGACCGTGTCCCTTGTGGTTGAAATTCAAAACAAGTCAGGATCGACCACGAGCTAGACACACAGGCGTGTGACTGGCTGTGTGGTGAAGTCAATAGCGACCACAGGTGAGGCACACGGGCGTGTCCGCAGCCGTGTGGATAGGTCAGTATGTATGCCCTGTTTTAGCACGGCTTAGACACACGGGCGTGTTTAAAGGCTGTGGGAGGCACACGGCCTACCCACACCGGCGTGTGACCTCTGTAACTTTGAAAAAAGTTTTAAATTTCTGAGAATTTTTGTATGTGTTCAGTTTAGTCCCAGCCCTATTCTAAAGCATGTTTAAGGTCACGTTGACCTATCTCAGGGACACTTTGCTTGGATTTGACGAGTTTTACTATGATATGTCCGTAGAAGTCTTTATTCATCTGGTAATGCCTCTTAACCCTAACCCGGTGATGGATACAGGTTAGGGGTGTTACAACCCTAATAACACTCCATAAATATTTTTTAAAATATTTACGGCTCGATTTATAGAAATGAGGTCTCGATATCTCATTTTCTAAAACCACTTGACTTTAGGGACATATCACTTGAACCTAATTATTCTTCCATTTAACATAATTCATTAAATCAAAATTTATTGTTAAAATATATTAAACTCGAAAATATTAAGTGATAATATTTATGACTTACTCATCGAATTTGTGGCCTCGAAACCACTGTTTCCGACACTACTGAAAAACGGGTTGTTACAACTCTCCCCTCTTACGAAAATTTCATCCTCAAAATTTCTCACTTGATAACAGCTATTCAGATCAAGTTTTTCTTTCTCATTTTCAAGGGTAGTCCAAAAAATGAAATCTATCATAATCCATTCCCCACCAGAATTCATACTAGAGCGTAATATTACAAACAGTACTTGATACTATCTCTTGACTTATAAACATAACAGATATCTCAGAATAAACTCTGAAATTTGACTTTTTATCTCCGAGCACTAGTACCTTAGTCTCAAGGCATTATTCACTTTATTGTTGACTAATTTAGATCAAAAAGACAATACCCTGATCCTTGTATGAGATGTGCTATAAAATCCCAGAATTAGGTAGTGTACAAATTTAAATGTTTTTCTCTGTATCTCAAAGAACTAACGATTCGACCCTCAACCTCATGATACTCAAACCATCTTAATTTAAGATCATCTGAATGAAACGTTACTGTAAACAATAAATTCTTCTCTGGTTGAGGCTGAAGTAGATATCTGACTTAACTGAACAACTCTGATACTTTTCTATCATATCTTCACCATTAGTAGTACAACTATAGAGAAATTCCTAGTAATTTTTTTTGTCAAAACGTAACCGAAAAACCCAAATCATTAGGTTCTAGATATATTAGTTAATTCATAGAGTTTAGCTAAAATTCATAATTTTCATCACAGATTCTAAATGATGTTTCCAATATATCTACATCTATATCTTTCAACTGATAACAATTTTGGTTACTCTGACCAAGCTAACTTGTTGTCGCTCCATCAGGCTAATGGAAACACGAAAATATACACATTTTTTCATGCCCTTTTTAACCCAAGTTCATGCAAGTTCGGTAAAATTCTTGTCGAAAATATATATAATTATTATAAAATAATTATTTTGTACTTAAATTATTAAAATGATAAATTTTAATTAATTTTATAATTAAGTTTGATTAATTTTGATTATTTTCGACAGACTTGTCTAAAGGGCGAAAAACGGCTTGGCAGACATTACTAGAAGCGCAAAACCAAGAAGCAATTTTGAAGCATCAAGGCGAATTAATTATTTAGCTTAAGACGGTTCAAATTATGGGTATTAATTCATAATATAATTAATTTTAATTTATATCCAATTTAATTTGGGTTAAATAAATTATTATTAATTAATTTTGAAAGTGGCTCAGTTGAGTTGAACCGAGAAAAAACCGAACCGACCGATTACTGGGCAGCCCAGAACCGTCTCACATGCTGACCCAATCAGCTTGTTTGGCTGATTATTTAGCTTGCAAAATGGCCCTTGAAGACTTGTTCAAATTGCAAACAAACTCCCTTGCCAATATCACCTCTTGAAAAAGAGTCATTCATCCACCATTTGGAGTAGCATTAAAGTGTTCGTAGCAGCCTTGGTTCATAAAGAACAAGTGGAGAAGGAAGAGTGGAGCAAACCAGTCAAGCCACAGAGAAACACCGGATTTGATTCTTATTCCCTATCCTTTTAATTTTTGTTGTTGTTATGATGAACATGTCTATGAATATTTGTAATGTTGAAATGTTTAATTTAATTGATATGACTTAAATTTAATTCATGTTAGGTTGATTGCATTTCGTCTACTTAATTTATTAAAATCGTATTTGTGTTGTTATAGGCCTCGGTAAGATGTTTGATTAAGTAAAACCATGACTAGGTTATTCTTGCATTACAATTGTAAGGTAACTAATGAATTAATTATTTAAACGGATTGAAATTGTAATTAATTGACACAATACTTAATCAATGTATGTTTAATCATCTAAGGTAGCTGAGGGTTAAATTAGCAATGGTATCTAACGATACATTTGCCTTGCATAACTTGCAAGATTATTGTGATTAAACTGTTTCAAGGTAGGAATACATTGTTACCTCATGTAACCTTTTATGTGCTTATGAGATTGAATTAATTGCTTGAATTGGCATAGAGATATGTATAACAGATTATTTTAATTTCATAAGTACGTATGTGCATTAATACATTTTTTTATTAAAATCTGTTTAATCGATTGAATTGACATATAGATATAGTTAAGAGATAAATGGATTTTGGTACCTAAGTATGTTCATAAGTTAGAAAATTACCGAGTTGCCGTGAATTTATTCGTAACAACATAAACATGAGTTTTATAATCCTAAGTTAAGAAATGTAATTAATCTAACACAATTATGGCATATTGATTAAATCATCTTTTGAAATCGTGCAATAGGACTTGATTTTATTTTATTTATTTTACTCTGTTTTCTAGTTTTTAATCACTTCTTCAAAACAAAATAAGTTTCTTCACCAAAGTGTTTTAAATTGCTTTCATAAATAATTCTATTCACAATCCTTGTGGGTACAATAACTTGACATTTGTAACTTTATTACTTGTTGCGATTGTGTACACTTGCACATTTCTGTCATTCCAAGTTTTTGGTGCCGTTGTCGGGCACTGTTTTAAAAGACAATATTTGTGAAATTGTTAATTTTGCATTTTGGTCTTCTTTTTTTTGTTAAATTTTAATTCCAATTTTTTTTTGTGTGTTTGTTTTTCAGGTGTTTATGAGTATTGATCAAATTATTGACTTACTCCCTATAGACCCTAAAATTGAAAGGACTTTTTGACAATGGAGAAACAAGCGAACCAAAGAAGGACAGAAGAGAAAAATTTCAAAAATACAAACCAAATTCTAGGAGGAACATTCGCTTATAATACTCACAATCCGATCATTGATGCCAATGACAGAAACTGTGCCATTCAAGAATATGACATTTCTCTATTCAACAAGCTCAATCCGAGTATTAGGAGACCCGAAGTCGAGGCACAACAATTTAAGCTGAAGCCGTTCATGTTCCAAATGTTGCAAAATATGGGTCAATTTATTAGGTTTCCTACTGAAGATCCACATCTTCATCTTCGGCTATTCATGGAAGTGAGTGACTCATTTAAACTAGTCAAGGTGACTAAGGATGCCTCGTGACTGAGATTATTTCCATACTCTTTAAGAGATAGGGCACGAGCACAGTTGAACTCCCTACTGTTTGGTTCTATAACTACATGGCAAGAGTTGGTTAAACATTTCTTAATGAAATATTTCCCTCCATCTTTAAATGCCAAGATTAGAAATGAAATCACTTCATTTTAGCAACTTGATGAAGAATCTTTATATGAGGTATGGGAGCTGCTCAAGGAGTTATTACGAAAGTGCACTTATCACAGGATTCCTTACTGCGTTCAAATGGAGACTTTCTATATTGGTCTTAATATTCATACTAGAATGATGGTGTATGCTTCGGCAAATGAGCCCTTCTTTCTAGGTCTTATAATGATGCTTACGAGATTATTGAAAGAATTGCCAGCAATAACTATCAGTGGCCAATCAACCAAGTAGCCTCAAAAACACGAGTAGCAGGAGTACATGAAGCGGACACACTTGCTTCTTTTGCAGCCCAGGTATCCTTTATGTCATTTATGCTTAAGAACATAATTGTTAATGGTTTCAATGGTAATCTGTCATGTCAGCAGCCGAACCAGTTCGAGAATATTTCTTGTTAATATTGTGGAGATGGCCATTTCTTTAAAAATTGCCCATCAAATCAAGAGTCAAATTATTACATGGGAAATAAAAATTGGAATGGTCTGCAATCAAAATTTTATAACTTTTCATGGCAGAATCATCCAATTTCTCCGTGGAGCAATCAACGGAAGGATCATAGCGACTCTATTATGCCATTTTGACCAAATTATCCATCAAAATATTCTCAACAAGTGTAACAACCCCCATCAACTGAATCTTCAAGTGATCTTGAGAATCTGCTGAAGGCATACATAACTAAAAATAATACCACTTTAAGAAATCTGGAGAATCAGCTAACCAATGAACTTCGAAATAACCCCAAGGTATTTGGCCAAGTGACACAGAAAATCCAAAAATTTTGGGCAAAGAACATTGTAAAGAAATCTCTTTGCCAAGTGGAAAGACATTGGAGCCCAAGGTGGTTGAGGTTCAAGATGAGCCTGTTGTAGCTCAAGACAAAGAGGAAGTTCAACCAAGTGTCAAAACTCCTGTATCACAGAAATCAGATTTAATGATCCTTGATGAGGTGAACTCTAAACTAGTTAGTTCTGATATCTAACACCTTTGTCAGATGCAGAAAAATTTCCACAGAAGAGTTGTCCGGTTAAAGCTAAGATTCCACCATTTCCATATACTTGACGATTCCAGATGCAACAATGAGATACTCAGTTGAAAGAAATTTTTGATGACAAGGTGACTTTTAATGACTCCGATGCTACTAAATCCCCAGATTTAGTTGAAGACTGTTCTTCTATTTCTAAGATGGAATCGCTGGCTTCTATAGAGCAAGAGCCTAATTCTGTATATTATCCCTTAGAATGTATTCTGCTAGCGGATTTGCCAAGTGATGATGAAAAAAAATAATGTTTGGCTTTGTTAGAAGCTAAAACGAAGGGATTCACTCAGGAAGTTCCACTGGAATCATTAAAGTTATTATCTCTTACACAGAACCAAAGTGTTGATTGAAGAGCCAGTCGAATTGGAACTAAATACTTTGCCTTTTCATTTGAAATATGATTATTTGGGTTTATCTTCATTTTTACCTATCATGATTTCAGTTGTGTTCACCAAGAATGAAGAAAAAGAGTCATTTGTTGTTTTGGAAAAGCACAAGAAGGGTGTCGGATGGATTATTACAAATATTTGAGTCACGGGTTAGATGATTTGTAGGAATTATAGGAAGTTAAACAAGACCACCAGGAAAGATCATTCTAGGTTTTCTTTACCTAATAAGAAGTTGGACAGATTTGATGGGAAAAAATTGATTTCTTCCTAGATTGTTATGGTTGGTATGACAAATGGCCATTTGGTACCACCATGGTCAATGACGATCCTGAATAAAATGGATGGAGTTCTCTTCAGTTTCTCTATTATTATTTTATATTTTTAGTTTTTTTTCCCCATTTGAATAAAATGGAAGACTTAGATAAAATTTTATTTGGTTCATTACATTAATTAAAACTCTGTCTAGGAGGTTGGGACTTAAGCGGGACCATCCGTGACCCCTCTAGTCTTTCCTGGGAGTTTAATGTAATGTAATTTTTCAAAAAAAATATTTTTCTGAGTAGTCTAAAGAATTTAAGTATTTGTTTTGTTAAATAAAGGGTCAACTTTTAAAACAAGAGGTGGAAATCATAAATAAAAATGAATAAATTGCAAAGTACAAAGTGTGGCAATAGATATATACATGTCTAGGATTGGATCGAAAGGGAGCTTGCTACTTAAGCAATCAAATTGACTTACCTCATCTTTTCTAGAATCCTACCTGGCGTATAGTATCTATTCACTTCTAACAATGAGTACATTGTTCATATGAAGTAGGGGGACCGAAAAATTGAAATTATTTCCTCTCAGAATAAAATTTTCTTTTGATAATGATTATGATATATTTTGTTCAAAATTTTAAAATTTTATTAAGTATGCTAAACTTCAGTATAAACAAAATTCTATTATTTCAATAAATGCTATGTTGGTTGAATTATGACATAAATGTACTCTTAATAAAGCATGCAAATCAGACCATAAAATTGTTTAGCCTTAGGAAAGTTAGGCATGTATGAAAGTTTAAGTCTCTAGAATTGACTTAGCAGTTTCTTGAGCCAAAATCCGAGGAAGCATGGAATGTTGAAAATGATTTAGGCAACTTTTTTTTCGACCGTTTGAGCCTTTCAAGCCAACCTTGATGAATTTTTATCCCTTGAACTATATGGCCTAATTTTATTTGAACCCTTGCAATATTTAGCCATCACTTCTCTCTTAATTATCTTTAAATTATCCCAGACACTAGACTAAGTACTATTCAGAACATTCTTTGAAAATAAGTTTGGGGAGTTGAAAAAAAGTATCGAATGCTCAAAAATCTGTAGTACATATAGCAAAATGCTCGTAAAAGAAGAAGAAGAAGAAGAAGAAGAAGAAGAAGAAGAAGAAGAAGAAAGAGAGCATGTGTACTTGAAAGAAAATAGATGTACAAAAGAGCATGTGAAAGCAAAGTAAGTTGGTGTATTGAAGGTAAATGTTTTGAAGGTCCAATTGAAGCTGAGTCTAAGGTTTTTAGCCTAAATTTATCTTTTACTTACCTCTAGTCTAGCCACATTACAACCTTGTTAAAGACCTACGATTCAAGTTTCTATGCTTCCTACATTAGTGGAGAGAAATTGCTATGTTCAACATATGAAGGCATAAGTTAAACTTAATTGTAACACCCCAAACCCAGTCTAGACGTTACGATCAAATCTGACGTGTCACATCGAAGTGTTTTTTCATAATCAGGCTTCTTGAACGAAAACCGTTTTTAAACAATTTCCATGTTTGTTACTGTTGGTTTCTTAGTTTAAAAACCCACGGAAGCTACTCTAATTAATGTCATTTCTTGAGGTTGAAAATGTGTGTTCGTCTTTTAAAACAGTTATTATTTTTGAAAACTTATTTGTATCATTTTGGCAGTTTCAAAATAAGAAATTAAACCCAATAAAAAAAATTAAAATCACCAGAGGCCTTATTACATAAACATTAACCCAATATAAAAATTTAAATAACTAGGTCTAAAATAAAATAGTAGCGAACGTGTGGCCACCTCCGAGTCCCTCGTAGCTCCAAATCATCTAAGGTTGGGGATTACCTGTACAGTTAGAAGAAAAGGGTGAGTTACGAGAACTCAGTGTGTAATCCCATATCATGCAGTAACACTCTGGGCCTGAGCCCTATTCAATAATAGTACAATATGGGCCTTAGCCCATTACAGCAATCAATGTGGGTCTAAGCCCAATACAATATCAATATGGTGTACATATGCAACCCACCCCACCCCAATCCAACCAACACACCATGTGGGGATAAAATTGACCCACCTAACCAACACATCAATATTGCAGCATAGCTCCCAATAATAATAACGCAAAGAGAGCTACCAATAATGATATGTGGCAAAGCCACCAAGAATGCGATAATGCAACAAGGTGGCGATAAGATAGCAGAACGCAAAGGTCGCCAGAATAGTATATGTGGCAAAGCCACCAGTACAGTATACTTCCTCGATAACAGCATCCCACCCCATACAGTATGTCATGTCATAAATCATACGTATATGCAAAATGTCATACTCAGTACTAATCATATACAAATCATGAACACATCAGTCATTTTACTCCTTAGGGGTATTTTAGTCATTTCACTCTTTAAGGGTAATTTAGTCATTTACTCTTTAGGGGTATTTCAGTCATTTAACAACCTTCCCAAAGGTCTACAGTCGCTTCACGCAACACATATAACATATATGATCAAAATGGTGTAAATGGGCCCAAAGCCCAATATTCAGCCCTAGTGGGCCCACACGCTTGTGTGGCCCATTTTGCCCAAATTTAGTCATGGCTATGCGAACGATATAGCCCAGTCCAATGTTTTCCACTTATCGTGGATTTATTCCGTGTGGGGCCCAGTAGCCCATTGAGCCCACACGACCCATTTCACCCAAATGAGGCCCATAATGGCCCAAGAGCACGAGGACGCTCGCGGTGGCCTCTACAGTCTATCGCCCATGATTGTGGGGTCAGTTTACCACATGAGCGATCGCACACTCGTGAGGCCTCAAATGCCGAAGTTTCAGCCTTTCAGCTTTTCGACTTTTGCCAACCCACAGAAACGATAGAGTGATTACACACCTGATTATGATGTTGCTCTACGTTCCACGAGCACCCAACCTAGATTCAAACAATATCCAAAGTTAGCCTTTTAACCGATAGGGTAAAGTACCCTCTTATTGACGCATAATCCGAAACACCCTTCTTACCTTATTTGAATGAGGGTGATCTTAGCCCCTTTATAATCGCTGTTCAGAAACAATCACACGCCCTTGTTGGTTTCCTATAATACAATCAAAATTTGATTAGTAAGTGATAAGGCCCATTCGGCCAACCCCAAATAACATAAGGTAACACTTTTACCTTACTTGTACGTTGAGGACAAAAGTGTGACTCCTCCAAACCGTTCACACTTCACCACTCCTTGAGAACGACCCTAGAATCGTAACGAGAACAATACGTGAAAGAGGAAATGACAATCAGTTAGCAAAAGGGGGTATTCGATCTTGGAAAAGAAAAATAAGAGCATGGTGTATTCGGTTTTAAAAAGAAAAGTAGGTAATAGATTTTGAACACTTACTGATAGTCAGAACCTTTACAGTAGATCGACGTAGAGAAAGATTAACAGTAGTGATATTCAGGCAGCCTAGAATAGAAGATGAATAGAGAAAGGGAAGGTTCGGCTAGGCTAGGAAAGAATCCAATTGCAGAAGAAAAGGGGTAAGGAAAAATAGATGTTAGGTTCGGCCAAGAAGAGAGGAAGTGATTAGCAAAGATGCAGAGAAGGAATGACACGAATGGTCAGTTTTGTAGCACAAAGAGAATTAAAGAGAACCTGCAATGCAAAAGTGCAAAAGCCCAAACTACCAGCTAGGAAATTCGGTAGCTCGCCTATCAACACTCACAAAACCGAACAAGGAAATCCTAGTGCCGAAAATGCTCCTTATTTTCCCTAGCCGAATTTCACTAAGGCCTTAGAGTCTCAAACGGCCACAACCCGCTCACACTTCAAATTCCTTGAAAATCTCCACAAATCACTCCCCTTATCCCTTCTTTATTTACTCCTTGATATCCTCCATACTAACTCCAAGACCAATTCAAACTTCACCTTACAGAGTTTTAGTCTAACTTCACTTCTCATGCTGCAAGGAAATAAAATAAATACTCCTTTGTATGCCAAGAGATTCGAAACCAAGCTCTCACATCAGCCATTTCACGTCATCAACACTAGGCGACCAGCTCAATTGTGTCTCCTTTCCTCTACAATTATTTAAAGAGCCTACCTGCTAATGCTCAGCCCCTTTAATTAAGAAAAACAAATTTTTGCTAAAGACAAGGCTCGAACCCAGAGTTTCACAGAGACTCTCAACCACTCCTAAACCACTCAAACAGGCCATTATTTAAGTTAAAACAGATAAAGTCAAAACATGGATTTTTGGGGCGTTATAATTCTACCCCTAAAAGAAATTTCGGCCTCAAAATTTACCTGGTCAGAATAGGTGAGGGTATTGTTGTCGCATCACCTCCTTAGGGTCCCATGTGGCTTCCTCAGTACCATAATTTCGCCAACGCACTTTAACTAGTGGGATTGATTTCTTCCTGAGTACCTTAACCTCATGGTCCAATATCTATATTGGTTCTTCCTCAAAGGTCAGATCTGGCCTAACTTCGATCTCCTCGACTGGTACTATATGTTTGGGATCAGAGCGATAACACCTCAGTATGGAGACATGGAACACATGGTGAATCCGGTCTAATTCTGGAGGCAACTCAAGTTGATAGGCGACTGGTCCCACACGCTTTAGTATACGGTAAGGCCCAATGAACCTAGGGCTAAGCTTACCCTCAAACTTCAGTATCTTTTTCCATGGAGAGACCTTAAGAAATATGAAGTCTCCCATAGAATACTCAATCTCTCGGCGTTTAAGATCTGCGTAAGACTTCTACCTATCGACGCTTCCTTCAATCGATCTCGAATCAATTTTACCTTATCTTTGGTATCAGAAACTAACTCTAGCCCCAAAACTCACTGCTCACCCAGTTTAGTCCATTAGGTAAAAGTACGACACCTACAACCATATAACGCCTCGTACGGTGCCATTTGGATACTAGACTGATAGTTGTTATTATACGCAAACTCTACTAGCGACAAATAGTCTTCCCAACTGCCTCGAAAATCAATTACACAACTTCTTAACATGTCCTCCAGTATCTGAATCACGCTCTCTGACTACCCATCTGTCTGAGGATGGAACGCAGTACTGAAGTCCAACATAGTCCCAAAGCCTCGTGTAATTTCTTCCGGAACCGAGATGTGAATCGAGGGTCTCTGTCAAATATAATAGAAACCGATACCCCGCGCA